>JAVYIG010005803.1:97990-129663 GCA_035222895.1 Strongylocentrotus droebachiensis
ATTTTAATAACATGAAATGTTAAAGGTAAAGACCAGTAATGGTCATGCGATTGCATTGTGAAAGAAACGTTGTGGATCGATAGGCAGAAAAGGTTGATCATCTAGCATCTAGCATCTGCAAGGTTCTGGAATCATCAAAATAATAAGAAATTTGGCCCATTCTTCGTAAAGTTACAAGCACTATACACAGAAAGATGTTTATGGGACTACCCTATATCTCTCACACGACCATGAGAGAAACAAATTTACCAAATATATGAATTAGTAGGCGGTTTCCCGGCAAATTTGTTATCATCATGTATTAGTCAAAACATATTCTTTCACATGATTGGTAATGAGAGCTTCCATTTCATTTTTTGAAATTGGGGCGTTTCCAATACTGGTCTTTACCTTTAAAATGCTTTAAAATCTCGAAATTCACTTTTGTGGGCTGCGAGGCCACTTCGTGAAAACGGTGACGATTTGACGTCGTATCGTGCATGCGCATGCGCGAGCTAGCTGTCAAGAATCTCTTCGGGATTTCGTGGTAATGGAATTTTTAGTCAAGGTCTGAATATCCTATTTCATCAGCGCAATCATGCCGTTAAGTGTGCAAATTTGTTCTGCAGATAGACAAGTTAGAAAATTGTTATCACTAAATCCAACAGACATCGCAGGATTCTTTAAATTGAGTGTTCAATCATTGGTATTGATTTTAACAAAAAATATCAGGATTAAACTCTACACACCACTGGTGTTGAAAGAAATAGATAATAGGCTACACTAAGTTGAAATAATGGTGTTAGATTTTAACACCAAAGGCGGAATTACTTCAACACCAAGAGTGGAATTGAAGTGTTTAATTCCAAACCCTGGTGTTAAATAACACTAGCTGGCGTTTCCGATATAGCCTAGATACCGGGAAAGTGTTAAAATTAACACCCATGGTGTTGAATTTAACACCTTTGTTTTTGCAGTGTGATGGACATTTTCTATGATGGTTACTTAGCCTTACAAACACTCCGCATTACCTTTAATTCATATTGCGATTAGATTAGAATGACATGAACTTTTCTCATATATAATTTCGGCTAGGTATGTAAACAAAAAATTCTCGATTACAAGCAATTCAGGTTCAAAATCAAAGGAACCTTATGAAACTACTTGATTCGATTTAATCTCGGTTTGAGTGTTTGCGTGTTTCAAAGGAAGTTCCACAACTACAATTGGGATCAATTTGAAATCTTTTCTGCTTAGCCATGAATAACTTAAAATCGTTATCAACTCCTTGAACTTCTCATGATCTCACGATTTGATGATTTGAAAATTTCATTAGCTAATTAAATAATTTACATGTAATATATAATCGGTCGAAATCAATGCGACTTTACATTTCTGAACTTTTTTGCTAGCTCGCAAATGAATCTTCAGATAATTACACGTAGTATCTGCAAAGTAATAGTTCTAAGCAGGGGCGTAAATCCGTACCGAGGAGTGGGGGGGGGGGGGGGGGGTGATCGGCGATAGCCATCACATACTAGCACGAGCACACGCCCACACTAATTTACGCAAGCGCGCGCGATCGCGTACGCACAAACACACAACAATACACACACACACCCACACTCTTTATTTTGAGTCCCATCACTTAGAAAATGATGTATAATGGTCAGGGGCGTCGCTAGACCTTTTTTAGTGGGGGGGGGGGGGGGGGGGTTGGGCCAACAATTACCGACAAAACTAGCCTCCAATTATTTCGTCAACTTAGTCAGCATCATAGCTATATATTTTAATGCAGGCGTGGAGCTAGGATCTCATTTTAGGGAGGGGCGGTAGTGAGCAGGCGAATCACTCAAAGAGCGCGCGAAGCGCGAAAGCTTAGACGTTTCCTTAAATTATAAGGAAAAGAAGACCGTTTATTGTACCGTTCTCGACTGTTAACCCTTGTCTGAATGAACCCCCCCTCGCTTAGACGTTTGATTTAATTATTATAGAAAGAAGACGATTCGTTGCATCGTTTTCGACTCTTATTAAGCCCTATTTATCTGAATTCAGTTTCCCCCCTCTCGCGCGAAGCGCGGAAGCTATGACGTTTCATTAAATTATTAGAGAAAGCAGACGATTCGATGTACCGTTTTCGACTCTTAATAAGCCCTATTTATCTGAATTCAGTTCGGAGGGAACGAGCATACGCGTACCCTAAATAACACTGAGTGCGGGGGGGGGGGGGGGGGAGCCGGGCATCTACTGTCCATGATTGCACTTTTTAAGCGCTCGCGCGCTGGCGTACTTTACGTCTGGGCTATAATAATACCTTGCAAAATAACGAAAAATTATTCCGAAGTTTATGAAGTGCTTGTTCGCGCTCGTCGCGCAACTACTCATTTCTCATGCATTATGCTGAAAATTGAAACAATCACATTTTTTTTCTTCTTCTTCTTCCTTTTTTTTGGGTAATATCAGGGGGGAATGTTTGTACAGGCCACCCCCCCCCCCCCTACTTCAAGCCAGGGGGGATGCAGCCCCCCCCCCCACCCCCCCCTCCCCGGGATTTACGCCCCTGGTTCTAAGTATCACGCAAAGAGAAAAGTGTTTAAGTTCATCCCTGTTATACCAATTGTCTAAGAACTCGATATTCACTTGAGGTTTATCTTTTATAGGTGCCCCTTTTATCCAGAAAGTGTCCTTTTTATTGGTAAACCTGCACCTTGAAAGAGGCTCCGCCGCCCCTGTCGGAGGGAACTATTTCGGGCTCCGTGAATTAAGTTTGATGGCGTCTTATCTCTCTAAGGCCGCGTTCATGCTTGATTTTGACGGCCAGAATTAGGCATCTGTTACGTGTTTAGTTTAAAACACGCTTGCGTTCATGCTCACTTTTGTAGAATCACCGAACAACGGCGATCACGAACGCCGATCGTAAACTCACAAAAAGATGCGTTTACAATTGTAAACGCGTTATGGGGTCAACGCACTGACTTCTAGTGGGTCTACGTAGCATGCACAGTGAAGGTCACACAATGCCACACAAGGAGAATTGCCTGGATGAGCCAGAGACGTAAGCATGAACAGCTACACCGTGGAACTGCGATCACGATGAGCGTTTACGATGAGCGTTTCAGATCGCTCATTCTACCTTCAAAATCAAGCATGAACGCGCCCTTAGGCCGCGTTCATGCTTGATTTTGAAGGCCAGAATCAGGCATCTGTTACGTGTTTAGTTTAAAACACGCTTGCGTTCATGCTCACTTTTGTAGAATCACGGAAAAACGGCGATCACGAACGCCGATCGTAAACTCACAAAAAGATGCGTTTACAATTGTAAACGCGTTTAAATGGGGTCAACGCACTGACCTCTAGTGGGTCTACGTAGCATGCACAGTGAAGGTCACACAACGCCACACAAGGAGAATTGCCTGGATGAGCCAGAGAAGTAAGCATGAACAGCTACACCGTGGAACTGCGATCACGATGAGCGTTTACGATGAGCGTTTCAGATCGCTCATTCTACCTTCAAAATCAAGCATGAACGCGCCCTATGTACGCTGTGGGTTGTTTGTTATGCTGCCATCTACGCCGAATTTCGTTGGTTTTATATTCTCACAGGTGTCTGCTCATTCATATGCAGGCAGGCTGCAAGATGATGCTAGCCAGCGGTACGTGGGTGTACTGTACGGTCGAAAAGACGGCTGAAAAAGATGTGCATCCTTCACGCCCAGCCTGCAACCACCGCGGGTGTGATTGTTCCGATACCTAGCCTCTCAGCGGTATAGCTGTCAAGCGCTTTTGATCATCACTGTCTGTAAACTACCCGAAAATCTCTCAGGGTGCGCCGAATTGTTATCATTTTCCAGAAAAGAAGGCAAAGCACTTGTGAAATTACTGTGGATTTGAATCAAAGGTGACGGAAATAGAAATTTGAGGTGAGAACCAGGTCCAGGCCAGTGGCGTATCTACAATGTATCACTTAGATTAGAGTCCATGACTTAACTCAATTTATCTACCAAGTTTAATTTTTAGCCCTTGTCGTCAGTCACTCATGTCAGGAGGGGCACCCGACTCAGTGACACAGGATCATGAAGATGATCCACATCATTGACATAGATGGGTTGGGTGGGGGAGCGGAGGGTAGGAGGGTGGTGCATGGTGGTGGAGCAGCAGGGAGATAGATTTCCTCATCTCTACATAATTTGTACTCTTTAAGGTTTTTTTTTGTTGGGGGGGGGGGGGGGGGGAGGGGTGGAGGTGGAGTGGTAGGGGATGGATTGCCTCATCTCTCAATAATTTGAAAATTTGTATTGTTTTTATTTTGATGATTGTTTGCAAAATACTGAAACAGTTGGCATATATAGAAGGTCTAGATCTAGTCAGTGTTATTCAAATAAATTTGAGGGAAATGAGTGAGCTACCTTTGGCTCCAATGACCACCTTGATCTATACAGAGACTGAATTGCATCGCAAATGTACATGTATTGTTAGTGAGGAAAGGTTAAGCAATGCAGATTGTGCGCAGGACTGCATGATTGTTGATCATGTTCATGTAGCTTCAGGACAACGGACAGATTAGCTTAAAATAAGTCCTCGTACAATATTGTATTTTAAAGTTTTTACGATGATTTTCAATGTTATTTTTCAGTAGTTTATATAGATCTATAAGATCTATCTTCTTTCCAATCATCATTTAAAACAAAATCAAACTGTTAAGTCTCAAAAAAGAAGAACCGAAGACAATTTTTGTGCAGAATATCCTGTGAAAATCTGCTAGTTAATGCCTTCTCGTGTGTGTGTGTGGCAAGGGTTGCTGTTTGTGTATGGGGAAGGTTGACAAATGTCAGTCTTATTAAAGAATTTCCCATACCAGATGGTAATTTTTGTCTGTATGTTCAGATGTGCTCTATTAGGCCAGGCCTTCTATGAGGAGATATAGATCTATGTATAGTTAACCCGGTCTCTCCTTTTCATCTGCATCTTGCCCATGTATCCTGTTCTTTCTGTCACCATTTTCTGACGTACGTTGCATTAATTGTGGCCAAGCAGATCGATGTTTCACATACCCTGCAATAAATGAGTGAAAAGTCAGCGTTTTGGGGGTGTTTTTTTTTTCTGATTGGAAACTGGTTGTAAGATGGGGGCAGATTTGCCCCCGTGCCCAGTCTTCATTGCTAACTTGGTGAAACTGAAGTTGGATCAATCAATTGTCTTTGTATGACTCTCCTGTTGATGACAGAATCAATGCATGTTTGAATGGTGTTTCCTAGTCATAAGGCATGCAGGGCCGGCTCCATACACACTTGACTTTTCTTTGGGGGAACCAGACTGGCAATTTAGGGGCCATCATGCATTGAGCCTATTAATTGAGCCCTATGTTTTGGGAGCAGGGAATCTTAATTTACTTCGCAATGATCTGGACAGAGATGTGAGGATATGTCCAAATCAGTCTGGGTAGGGTTATGGGTGAATTTGGTCTACAACCAGTTTGTTCACTACCCAGTTAATCTATTCACAGCCTGTCTACTATCCACATGGTATAATAATAGTTCCATCTCTTTATCATTTGGTATTATAACTACCATTTAGGCTTAGAATAGCCTAATAGTCATTTGGTATAATCTCAAATAAGTCTCCTACCCATTTGGTCTATTGTTCATTTAGTCTAATAACCAGTTATTCTACTTTCTAGTTTGTCTAATGCCCATTTTGTTGACTATCCATAAGGTCTAATAATCATTTGATGATGATTATCATTTATGATTTAATGATCAGGCCAAGTAAAAAAATTATGTGTTTCTCTTTTTAAATCAGTGAGGGAAGCTGTACTATAATTTGACATTTTTGGATTTTTTGTTATTTTTTTCAAGATGGCCGCCATTTATAAAATGGCTGCTGAGACAAAGCATTTTGATCATATTATAGTATCTACAATGTACATGTACCTGTAGATGTAAAGCGGATGATATTTTATCACATACTGTAAGTTTGTCTTCAGTTTGTCAATTCAGAAACAAAAATCAGAAATTAAATGATTGTCTCTCTCTTTCACAGACCACAGACAAGTACTAAATACATGCAGTGGCTAAATGTTTAATACCGTACAGTGCAAAAAGTTCGCACCTATAGATTAGAGATTAAAAATATCAAAATTGCAAGATGTCAAAATTACTTGTCAATGAATTTATAGGACCTCAACAATCAACTGCAGTATCATAGCTACAGTACATGTACATGTACCTCACCTTCAACACCTTCTTATGCCCGCTCTAGGAAAACTACGGGAAAAAAATACCACATACAAATCATGAGAGACTCTTATCAAAGTTGGTAGACAATGTGTATTCAGGGAAAGGTGTTCATGCAAACCATGAGTTGCCTTTTCCCTGCTTTCAGTTTCAAGCTGTCAGTCATTTCTTCTCCCCTCCATCTATCACTCATCCAGCACTGCCAAATAAAGCACCCTTCAAATTGTAGAAAGGCAATTTAGATAACATATGCATACCCCCGGTAGATACTTTTTAAAAGCCCCCCCCCCCCCCCCCCCCCACCCCTAACAAAAAACACGAAAAAGCAGCAATGAAATATTTGTTTCAAAGAATTTGTAAACTGGTAACAGTTTGAAGTCAAAGAATAAACTTTTATTTATAGGTTTAATAATTTAGGAAAAACTAGTAAATGCACAATTGACCAATTATTAAGAGCTTAAACGATGCCATTTCATATATCAGGTAGAATGTTGGGTAGGGAATTTGTGTTGATTCTACAGACACTGTCCTGTTTGCTTTGCATTATCTCTTTGGGTGGATCCATTGGTTCAAAGAGCGTTCAATGGAGCTCTTAGTCAAATACTGAAATAGAGGGAAAATACTATGAAAGGCTAAAACTTCATGTACCATACATGTAGCTGCTAATTTGTGTTTGCTCTCTATATAGGAATGGAAAAGGGTATCTGATTTGGGATACAGGAAAAATTTAATATATTTTTTGAGATACAGGAAATATATCAAATATCGAATGATATGGAACCCTCTCTTCAAATTATGAAATCTAGATGAGAAACGGGGAATCAATAATACTTGGCCTAAAATGGACTGAAAAAGAATGTGAGTGTATTTACCCAAATCATATATACAAAAATGGAAATGGACTTAGATAACATATGTACAAGATTTGGAAATGAGAAAAAGAGTATTTTTCCCCCATATATATATTTGCAGACTTGACTTTATAGCGTACTGTTTGATAGATTAGATTTAGTTCTGTCTGGGGGACAGTCTATTATGCTCTACCATGGAGTAGGTCCATGGCTCTACTAAAGGCGCGTCTTCATTATCTCGAGATTGCCAAATAGCCCGCTATTTCTGATTTGGGAAATAATCCCGAAGTAACAAATCGCGTCTTCACAATCTCGAGATTCGACCTCGAAACTTGAAACTCAACCTTAAGAAATTAGATCGAGATATTTTGCTCAGCGTTAGCGTGTATTGCAAATCTTCAGTCTAGTGAAGACGCACGGGACAAATAGCTGGATATTTTGACAAATTGCAAACTATCCTAAGATATCTTGGGATGACAATCCTGACCAAATATCCCGCTAATTGCTACTTCGGTTTGATGAAGACCCAAATTAGCTGGATAGTATTCGATCGGGTTAGTTCAAATAGCTGGATATTTGGCAATCTTGAGATAGTGAAGACAGGCCTTAAAGGGATCGTTTAACAATGTTAAATCTGAGATACACGGCCCTACGTGTTATCAGTGTCTGTGATATGGTGTAATATTGAAGCACTAAAAAAATTGCGCTTCAAAATGATCAAGAAGTGCCTCAAAAAAGTAAAAATCTTTGAGTGACCGGTTTTACCATACTCGTTTTTCCCAATAGACTGTAGTGTTATGAAAACCGTCAGGTGAACGGTTTTCCAAATGTGTAATTCCAATCATAAATATCTTGATATCAGACAGGCGATCGGCATTCAAAAGTCATTGGGTTCCTGACTGACCTAAAGGTTTATAATTATCATTGCATCATGAGCTAAATCCAGAAGTTTGTTTCAGAATCTGAGACAAAGTTACCGGATCCCTTTAAGGGTAGGGAGAAACTCTTATTAGTGCTAGGGTTTATTTGCGAGTAAATCCTTGTACACCTGACATTCCACCGTGACTGACCCCAGAGCTCAGGCCTGAAGTTTATTCAGAGTCCACTCAGCAAATTTGTATTGATCTGTTAACTATGGCTACTAATTTGATAGACGGTTGCATAATCACATTGATCTATGCATATTTATAGTATAGAATTTCCTCTCATTGTGTGCAGATGTAATTGACCCCTTCGGAACTAAATTATGCTACTTAAAGTCAGTTTTCTGGGCTGTGCTGAGGTATAGCTGTCCATCTTTAGTTTTAAGTTGTTCACATTTTCCCATGAAAACATTTCATAATAATCTGCTGTTGTGGTCATTACAATAAGTTAATACACGTCAGGGGACAAAACCTAATGAGGTGTGACGTAATTTGTTTCATTTACATACAGCCAATTAGAGCCCATTGATGGTCATGCTTAATGAATATTTAACTATCATGAGTTGACCTAATTTGCATACACGCAAGCTAATGCAGATTAAACCAATCAACGCATTGTGTGCACATTGCATACGCACGCGCCAGTCGTTGAGAGGTCAGAAGGAATGAATATTTATGAAGTGATCACACGTTGACCTTATGCGACCTCATACTCTAACCATGACAGTCAGCCAATCTCCAATCAGCATCGTGTATTACAAGGTACATGTAGTCAATCGCGCATACTATTGCGTGTACACCAATAGCATGGACATAGTGGTTTTGCCTAGCTAGTCTAGATTGGCGAGGGGCATGAATATTAACAAGGTATTTATGGAAAAACTACCCGGTATGCAAATTTTCTCAAGATTTCTCATAAATATATGCATAAGGATCTGTTGCAACTACATGTACCTATGTAGGATTTTTGTGAATGAACAATATATTGACAGTGAATTGCCACGTCCAAGTTGGCCATCCGGTTGGAAATATTCCACCGCGTCAATGTAAAAATGGGTGGTATGTTAGGGCTAATTGCCCTAAAAAGTTTTTATCTGAGGCTTGCCCATTCAATTATTATAAAGATGACTGTGAATTCCTTTGGTCTATGTATACATTCTTTCATTTGGATAAAGATATTAATATTAATTATTTTAGAAATTTTACAAGTCTATGATAAATGTTTTCCCCTGTAATTGAACTGTGTAAGTAATCAACAGAATTCTAAGAAGCCCTGGATTACAAAGGGAATCTTGAAATCAGTCAAACAAAAACATACATGTAGGTTATATGAAACACTAAAAAAAACTTTTAAAAATTGTTTAGCATAATAGGCAATATTTATTGTATACAAATAAATTAACTAACATGAGTTCAAAAAGAAATTATCCCAATAATTTATTTAATAATGTCCAAGGGGATCTGAAAAAGATTTGGAGACAAATTTTGGGGAAAAAATGACATTTTAGTAATTTTTTGTGATGGACCATATCGGAAAGTTTCTGCCACTACATCACCCGACCGCTAGTGACCTTACCAATTCAATTTAAAGTTTCCATATGAACAGTGATTACAATAACTTTCCTATTTTTGTCTGATTTCAATCAAGTGTCATCAGTCTGCTTTCTTTTAGAGTTGTTTGCTATTAGGTTTGGATTTCCCTTTAAAGAGAAGGTTGTGATTTGTGAGCGTTATCATTGTTATTATGCAAGTGTTGAAGAAAATCAAACGAAAAATGTTCCCTTAAAGGTAAAGACCAGTAATGGTCATGCGATTGTATTGTGAAAGAAACGTTGTGGAATCGATTAGAAAAGGTTGATCATCTAGCATCTAGCATCTCCAAGGTTCTGGAATCATCAAAATGATAAGAAATTTGGCCCATTCTTCGTAAAGTTACAAGCACTATACACAGAAAGATGTATATGGGACTACCCTATATCTCTCACACGACCATGAGAGAAACAAATTTACCAAATATATGATTTAGTAGGCGGTTTCCCGGCAAATTTTTTATCATCATGTATTGGTCAAAACATATTCTTTCACATGATTGGTAATGAGAGCTTCCATTTCATTTTTTGAAATTGGGGCGTTTCCAATACTGGTCTTTACCTTTAAAAGCATGGCTCTTCAAATGCCTTATTCTAAATATGGCATACAGGTGTATATCAGCATAAAAATCGGGACAGAATTTTATGCCACATGTTTGTGAGTCCCATATCTTTCTGTGTACGGTGCTTGTAACTTTACCAAGACTGGGCCAAATTTCTTATCATTTTGATGATTCCAGAACCTTGCAGTACACACCAATACAATATGCTAGATGATCAAACTTTTCTGATCCATTCCACACCGTTTCTTTCACAATGCAATCGCGTGACCAGAACTCAACTTATCTTTAAGTATGCCCCCCCCCCCCCCAACAACAAAAAAAACAATATGAGCTTCCCTCATAGTGTACTTGTGTACATCCTTTTCAAAGTTTTGACTCAAATAGCATCTCATAAAATCTGATAATGGAACTGTGCCCCTCTATTAAATCTCCATCTGCCCTTGGGATGAATAATCTTTTGATGGGAACTCAGGTTTTTGTAGAAGATGTGTTTTTCTTTCCCTTAGTTTACTCTTTTAAATTGTGAGCAATACTTTAGTCACATAATTTCAGCAAGTGTTTTTTAATCTACATAAATTTTGCCTTTCTGGTTTAATTTATTCCTCTCTGTTTTTCCTGTGTTGAATTTACACAGAGCAAATTTGTCTCTTGGTGCTGGTGACGAACAAGAACTTTAACATTGTTCAAAACCGTGCCCCCAGGGCCTTTATAATCATGCACAAAACGTAGATCAACAAAGACTGCGCTTCACATCTCTCATATACAGCTGACAAATAATGACCAGTGGAGCATGGAAATATTAAGAAACAAGGACTAAATAATAATCTGTGTAGGATAAAGGAAAGACTTATGAGTGAACATTGCACCCATGGGACTCCTCTTTCCCTCTATGTTGGGGATAAAGTTTAATCTTTTGATCAAGTTCACACAGATTTGGCTTCAGCATTGTGATGAGGACATGGGTGGAACCGATTAGTGTGCCATGGGTTTTTCTCTCCTTCTTTTAAATGTAAAATTTTACTGAACATTTGCTTAGCAGCCTACACGTAGGCGTAGATGCAAGGTTTCTACATGGGAAAATGCAAATGTTGAGGGAGCTGTGAATCATGATTTATAGAGTCACACTATTTTTCTTTGCTTGAACCGGAGAGTTGCTGTGCAAGTGTTGGGAATATGGAGTGCTTTGTATGAGCCAGGAATGGACTAACTAAACAGTGAGTGATATTTATTCTTTTTGTTGCATCAAACAGGATGGTTCATCTTGAGAAGAGTTTTCCATTTGTTGATTCAGGGAAAGGCTGGATATTGTGTTTTTATAGGATCAACATGTCTATCATTCATGTTCAGCAGAGCACATTCAAGTTGGTGTTATTATTCTAGCAATATAATGGAGTGAGCTGTTGGAGTCACGTATCAGTCTATCAATATCAAGATGTTAACAGATTTTGTTTTTCTTGCAATACCTAGATGAAGAATATGGATTAATTATAATATGCAGGTATTGGTTTGAACATTATGTAATTTTATATGGAAATTGAGTGTACATTTTATCATAATTGGTATGACACAATCTGAAATATCTTCTTCCAAATTTGCATTACAAACACTTTCCAAGCAGGGATCTGTACCAGCTGAAAACTTTGTTAATTGAAAGCTTCAGTTTTAAATGTTTTTTTTTCTTCTGGGGAGCTTGTGTTTATAAAAAAAAGAGGAGGAAGAACAAGAAGGAGAAAAGAAGAATCATTCTCAAAGTAGAGTATTGTAGATGTGTATATGTAGGAGGACTATAATTTTCTTTTGCATGATATTTGCTGTTTACAGGTCAATTTTAGACAATGCATGATTCCCTATGCTTATGTGCACTGCATGATGTACAACCCAGAAAGTAGTTATATGAGCGTCCTTACTGCACATCCACTAGTCCACCCATTTATATTTAGGAAAGCAGAAAATGATTTAAATATGATATATCCAAAGAACACTTATTATCAAAATGACTATGTTATAACAATTATGCAAACCATTGATGTAATAAACTGCCATGTTATTAGCCTCATACATTTCTCTGTATATCTATTCTGCACAGGCCAAGTTCAGCTTGCATCACACATCTCTGTTACCAGGGAATTCCTGCCTCAAAGGCCATCGACCTTTGACCTTTGAACCCTGTGACCTTGACCCCATTTAGAACCTTTCCTACCCCTCCTCCATTCCTTCAACGCCTTCAAGCTTGATTGTGATCCAGATCGCTTAGCCAAAATGGAACAGGTATTTTACCTTTCAGTTCCACGTTTTGAACCTCATACCTGCATATCCATGGATTCATATATAACCATCACTAATTAACCTCACAGCCTGCTCATATCACAGCCAGTGTTAACATGCCTCTGAATGTATCAACATGCCTCTGAATGTATCAACAGTTATATGCATATATTTTTTGTATGAGTGAATGACTAATATTTAATTTGGATTTGCCGATCTACCTTTGCACCTTGTTCTATTGATTCAAGATTAACTTTTGTTCAGGTTGCTCTGTTGTTTCTACCAAATGAGCCCCATTTTATATTTCAGATAGATGACATTCAGAAAGTGGACATATTTGTTTGATTGTGGAGCGAGTATACAAACAATTTCAATAACTTTTATATTTTTGTACATGCTGGCCGGTATCAGGTTGTGTCAATAATAACGCCTGATAACAAACTTGGGACAGCTACATGTAGTATCAATCTTTATTCTTTTTTGGGTTACCATTCCATTGTTAACCAGACATTCGAGCAGGGATGCTTAAATTTTTGTTGGGCCAATAACCAATCTACTGTCATAATTCCTGAAATGCTCCTCTTTATATTCTAAAACAATAAAGGATTACCTGTTTTGTTGTTTCTAATAGAAAAAGAACAAATGTCTGCTGACTGATAGCCTGAATTTGCTCAAATGAAACAAGACAGGATAGAGGAATAATAACAACCAATGTTGATGTTACTTTGGAAAAACTGTTTTAGATAATAGTGTAAACTTTTTTGTTTGTATAGCAGGGAATAATTTTCCTGGTATCGCATCGCAATTTGCTATGCATTTTTGCAAGACTGCTATATAAAATATCTTTTGTGTAGCAGTTTTCTTCCATAGAAATGTACAGAATTTCATTTGAAATATTTATCCATCAGCTGAAATTGCTAATCAAAAAATTTGAGGAAAATTATTCCCTGTATAGATCTTTGTTGTGAATTATTGCTTCCTCACAAAAAGATTCAACATTGATTTCTACTTGTGCACTTCCCATAACTTCATCATAGCAAACATTCTAATTACGTATGAGATTTATCGCCGTCATGCACACACTTGCAAGCACATGTTTTGATTCAGGCATCTTTCATGGAACACACATGCAACCCCAGTTTCAGCATTCCATTTAAAGGTAAAGACCAGTATTGGAAACGCCCCAATTTCAAAAAATGAAATGGAAGCTCTCATTACCAATCATGTGAAAGAATATGTTTTGACTAATACATGATGATAAAAAAATTGCCGGGAAACCGCCTACCAATTCATATATTTGGTAAATTCGTTTCTCTCATGGTCTGTGAGAGAGATAGGGTAGTCCCATATACATCTTTTTGTGTATAGTGCTTGTAACTTTACGAAGAATGGGCCAAATTTCTTATCATTTTGATGATTCCAGAACCTTGCAGATGCTAGATGCTAGATGATCAACCTTTTATTATCGATTCCACAACCTTTCTTTCACAATGCAATCGCATGACCATAACTGGTCTTTACCTTTAATTGTGATCCGCAATGTATTTGAGTTTTCAAAAGCCTTCAAACCGTTACAAAAATCATTCATTTTCACCATGGGTAAAGTTATGACCGTCAACCCTGTTTTAGCAGCTGCCTGTATAGAAAGACCACCTGCCTCTAAAGATAATCCATAATAACTTTATACACAGGTTTGACTTTTAGAAATGCATTAATATAATTCATATTACCTTCCTTTGATGAAAGGCTTCCAGCAGCTTCAAGAGCTTCAAGTGTCATACCTGTCAATATTTGTTCACACACTATTTCATTCACCTCAACTGGTATAAAATGTAGTACTGTTTTGAAGCACATGTTTTTTTCTTTAAAAAAATAAATTTTACAAATTGTGTTTGGCCATTTAAGCATATACTGCAAAGTTGCATACACCTGTAACTGTTTATATTTTATATTACTCAAGTAATAGCTTTGGGGGATATGGGATATTTGATATTGTATCTACAAATGAACTGTATTGAATTAACATCCTTCTTTACTCTTTACATTTTAGAGTCAGAACATCTACACAATATAATATTTGTTTAATAGATTTTGTAGATCATAGACCTACATTTTTTTTGTCCAGTCACACATATTCCATTTAGCACATGGTTTTCCACCAAGATATTGTCATGTGGTGTTTATCCTTCATTTACATGGGTTAATCACTTAAATCACTTTAACATTTATCTAATATTACCACATGTGGTCATTGCATATCGTTCAAAATTAACGCTAATCCACCTGGTGTACATACATGTATGTCCTAACAATAGTAAAGTGTAATGCGTAATTTGGAGAATGCTTTTTTATATATTTACAGCTCATTTGAATTACTCCCCATATCAATTTTGAAATACAGTTTGTCTTTGTAGCAAGCAGGTAGCGCAGTGCTCCAAAAGGAAATATTACTACATTTTTACCTGTATTTTCTAGGTAATTTCCATTGGTAAAGTTTACCACAAAGTAATTAAAATTCCAGAGAGAGAGAGAGCGATAGAGGGAGGGAGAGAGAGAGAGGGAGAGAGAGAGAGAGAGAGAGAGAGAAATAAGTATTTCACTATTTTGTCCTTTTGATATGTGCAGAATGTCAAACTGAACTGACACAAACAGCTTAATAGCGTAAAAGAAAAATCCAGGAATTGCACAGTATTTGCAGAAGACACAAAAAGGTATTGTGCCACATTATTTGACCGAGACATCTCTAGCTTGCATGATCATTCATATCCGGCTTTTTTTGTTGCAGTTTGCACGTAAATGAATTGCCTCAAAAGAGATGGAATTTTAGTGCTTTATTATAAACTGAGTGTGCAAATTGAAAAAGCCATAAAAGGGCCCTGTCCCATATTGTGTGGATGTACTGTGCATGTGACTAACAAAATGAATTTTGGTTTAATAGTCAACGTTCCTTTCAAATTTGATGGTGTATGCACGTTTATGTTGAAAATGTTCATATTGTTTAATCATACATCGTCTGTATATAGTTCAGACCCAGAAGGCTATCTGTGTGCTGAAGTATATGAGTTAATGCCCTTCTGGCTCCAATCAATCCAATACAAAAATTGAATGAAATTGGAAAATTGGAAGTATTTTCTTGATATATTACCAATGGTTTGGCACAAAAGCTCTTTTATCTTAATCAGATTAGAATTGCTGTAGATAAACACAATATTCAAGTGGCAATCAGAGGAAAAAATGTGGTAAATATTTGCAAAAATGTTGAATGCTTTGTCATTTTTAAGTTTTCCTACTTGATACAAGGATTCTGTTACCTGACATTCTTGCTATAAAGAAATGTAGAAAATCTAGATGACCAGTTCAAAGGATGTCAAAGCTAATAGTTTGTAAGCACAAACCCTTGTCAGATGTTGTGTGTAACAGTGTCTGCACTTTAAGACTGATGAAGGCATAAAATAGGCTCTTTACTACCGTATATAGCTACTCTGGACACAGCCAGAGACTGAAAGAGCTAGGTTCTGCTCAAGGCTGTAGGAATTGTGATTAAGTCTCAAATTATTACAGCCTGTTGCCTGTAGACTACGGTAGTGACAGCGCAGTCAATGCTTTCGTACCCTTTGATGAAAAGAGCTGAAAATATTCAATGTACTTTGCTCAAGTATTGTTTGCCATCTTCAGTTATCATCTTTACACTGTACTAGTAAAGGTTAATGTTAAAGGTTAAAGGAATATGCAAATACATTTTTCAGGTACAGAAGACAAACATTTGGATGGCAGAAGGTAACAGAAATCATGTTTATATCTGGATATGATTATATTATGATGTACCTTTCAGTTTTCCTTAAAATATATGAACTTTAATAAGATCCTGTGTTGGTTGAATATGATTGTTCAGAAAGCATAATATTTGCATGACCTGTACATTTGTTAGTGATATACAGTTGGCTTCAAATTCAAAATGTTTTGTAGAAGCTCATACAGCGTAGTACCCTCTTTATGCCTTATCTAGTTACATTTGTGAAATTCAAATGTAAAGCCACTGCTCTTTAATTCTTTTACAACATTTTGGATCTGCTCTTGGTTTGGAAGTATGAGTGAAGGCTCTTTTGGCTGTCAGCAGATTGTGGAAAAAGATTCAAGCCCAGCCACTGGGCATCACACTGCGCAGTTTGACCAAGGAAGTGTAGGTCAACTTCGGCGCGCGCTTTCTGAATTTGTTTACGGTCGACTGTCAGCAAAACTGGAAGCAGGCCACGATAATGACGTCCTTGAATCATGATCAAGATCTCCAATTCATTCAAGCGATTTTTAGCGACCGGCTATAAAAACGCATCTTTTTCAGCATTTCATGTTTGCGTTTTCAAGCCGTTTATTTTTATGATCGACGAAAAATCGAATGAAATTGCTTCATCATCATCATCATCATCATCATATGAGATGAGAGAATAATTTCAATCAGCTTATTGGACAAGAAGTTGAGAACCCTTAACAATCTGAAAGGGGTATTTGAAGGAGTAGTAGAAGACAGTGGCACTGCAGATTAATTCTGTTAATGTGCCATGAAAGTTACCTCTTTGATCAAACCAGTGTCATCCAGTTCCTGGAGGTATTTGCTTTCTTAACGCAGATTCAGGATCTGAAAACTTGTCCAGAAGACATGACTTTGATCTTCAGAGTTGTGCTAATAATAGCATGTGAACGTCTCAAAATAAAGCGTGGGCTTCATGACATCTTTCCAGCAAGGTTGTCTGTGATTAGGGTGATGTGTGCTGGCAGAGATAATGTACAAGGTGAAACATTGTCAAAATTTAGCTAGATACTGTAAAACTAGAAATTTGTGCATGCGTACAATGTTCATGAATTTTGTGAATCCTTCTAGTCAGCAAAAGTTTCTTGCAGCGAAATACTTGTTTACAATTGACTTTCATATATTAATGTTTTGCAATGCGTACAATTTTTTTGCTATGAAAATGGCTGTCCTTAAACAATATGCGAAAGTTTCATATTCAAAATTGTCTTGTTTTACAATATACATGTAGGCCGACTTGTTTGTTGTTGTTGTATTTCTAAAGAAAAAAGTAATAGCATTGGGGACATAATCCAAATGAGCCAATTGCATTTTTTATCTGTTTAAAGATGATAACTACCGGTAGTAATTTATGCAAACACAAATTAAATTAAATTCTTTGTAGATTGTTTGAGAGCGTTGGGGATTGCTTTACCCAACTGCTTGAAAAATATAATTGAAAGTAAGCAACCAGGGGACCGAGGGCGTTAAGTCCTCTCTGAGGGACTGGATGATGAGGATTAAAGGTAAAGACCAGTAATGGTCATGCGATTGCATTGTGAAAGAAACGTTGTGGAATCGATCAGAAAAGGTTGATCATCTAGCATCTAGCATCTGCAAGGTTCTGGAATCATCAAAATGATAAGAAATTTGGCCCATTCTTCATAAAGTTACAAGCACTATACACAGAAAGATGTATATGGGACTACCCTATCTCTCTCACCAGACCATGAGAGAAATAAATTTACCAAATATATGAATTAGTAGGCGGTTTCCCGGCAAATTTTTTATCATCATGTATTTAGTCAAAACATATTCTTTCACATGATTGGTAATGAGAGCTTCCATTTCATTTTTTGAAATTGGGGCGTTGCAAATACTGGTCTTTACCTTTAAAGCTTTAAAGGGATAGTTGAGTTCTGTTGCAGAGGGCGCTACACAATTTTTTTTTTTGCGAGATAATGAAAAACTGAGTGTCAAATTTGAAGGAACATACAATTTAAATGACAAAATCATCTTTGATGCTGCTTGTAAGTGTCGGCTTGCATGGTGATGTAGATATACAGTAGGCTTGCAGGTGCACCATATGAGAGAGAGAGGATTGAGGAGTCCTGATAAGGACTCTCGGTAATCTTTCTTGGGGGTGTGTAGTCCTGAAAAGGACTGTTTGTGTAGTCTTGAAAAAGACTGTTGGTTATCTTTCTTGGCTTATAGTTCTAAGGAGAACTATAGCGCTTGGAGAGGATGAGTGGCGGGAGTGGCTCGACGTTTTGAACAGCTTGACTATCCGTCGTCAGGAGTGACTACACAAACAGTCCTTTTCCCAAGAAAGACTACAGAGAGTCCTTTTCAGGACTCCTCAATCCTCTCTCTCTCTCTCACACATGGTGCACCCGCAAGCCTACTGTATAAAATCATCTTTGTTTGATTAAAATCGGTTCAGAGACGGCTGAAATATCCATAAATATAACAATTTTGAATACTTGTGTACCACCACAAATATTAGATAATATGAAAAAGTTGTTGAAAAAAAAATAGCGCCGTTTACGTCGCATTTCAGCCAATGCCGATGTTGGCTTTTTTGTTAGCATTTTTGTGTTGGTTATATTACGCACAATCAGCCGGCCCATGTATTGTTATTTTTAATTAAATAATTAATTAAGGGTCACCATATTTTTTTTAAAGTAGAGCTGAATTGGTATGATCCTATTGGCTAAATTTCACACATTTTAGGGTCTAAAATTACCTTCATAGCAATGTTAGGTTCTAAAAGGGCACTAGAAATGTCATAGATAAGAATAAGAGCAATAAACATGCACTTTGAAGGCATTTGCGGTCTGAAAACAGAACTCAACTACATGTATCCCTTTAAAGTTTTTAACCCGGGACCTCCCGATTACAAGACCACTGCTCTACCACTTAGCCATCGCTCTCCTTGCGATTTATACAAGTATGTTTCTCTATTCACATCTATAGGAAAACTAACCATTGCTCTAGACTAGGTCTCAACATTATTCTGTTTTTACAGGATATATTGATTTAAAAAGGATGATTGTTGCAATGGAACTGAAAGGTATGAAGAGACAAATCTTTGATATCCAGTGTTACATGCACTAAATGGTTTTGGAAAGAAAATGTGCTTTATTATCCAGTTTATTCAAGTTATTATACAATTTTCAACCCCAGGGTAAACTGAATACAAAATCAAGAGTCAAGACATTTAATTTGCGTCTTTCTTGAAACGGTTGAAGTTTGGTGGAGTGTTATTATATCAACGGGCATGTGGAAGATAATAAAACAAGTGTCTTGAATTCAAACTGGCAATGAGTTCATATTAAGTACATCCTAGACTATGGGGCTTGTTTGATAATATTATTTTGTCATGGCAATGACAGAGATCATCACGAGTCCTCCCCCATGTTTATGATGATTTGAACTCTATGTGCTCCCGGCTCTCAGGATGATTGATGGTCAGGTATTATATCCAACTATTCTTACAATTATGTTTGCATAATAGTACTTGCAGTACCTTTTACAAGTCGTGTGTGTACATTTGACCAGATGTTTAGATACCCCACGAAGAACTAGCCGTGAGAGACTCAGAAAGTTTCTTGCGTCTTTTGAATTCAATTTTGTTTTAAATGATGGCTTTAACAAAGTTTGTTGGGGGATGCACACATAACACAGGCCTGTCATATAAAGGTGAAGGCAACTTTCATTGATATAATACCCCATTATCAGGAGAACAGTTAAAAGATGTCAAAATTCCCATGAGAACCTGTAGCTGGGGGGGGGGGGGGGTAGTGACAGACAGTCCACTGTCCAGGGTGTTATATACTACTGAAGTATGATTGATCAAAGACCACTTCTGGTGATCATCTGTTCATCTGTAAGAATATCTTCAAGTGCACCCGACCTGCTAGAGGTGTGATCTCTGCCTACTTTATACAGTCCTCAAAGCCAAGGGTGTAACCAGGGTAATCTCTACTTGTTAGCATGATGAACTAATGTGATGAAGGATAAGTGATGTCATATTATTCTGATGGTAAACCCTTGTCTGTTCCCAGCAGGGGATGCTGATTGGCCCTGTCAAGGTCAATATCCGCCCCAAAACGACCAGAGCTGAATAGTCTACCATCTTCAGACTTCCTTGTTTTCTTCAGAGTATACCGGTATATTTTTTTAATTCTGGCTGTTGTGGATTAATTCAAAAGTATGTAATAAATTAGTAGCACAAAAGAGAACTTTTGTGCCGTAGAATAGTTGGAAATATAACTTTGAATTATTTAAAGCAATATGCATATTATTTAGTGTGTTAAAAAAGGATTTTGCTGTTTCTTGTAATATCTCATTTCCTCTGTTTGAAAACACCATAGAAAATGTGTGTAATGAGCCTTACTTACCCGCATTACTCTACATCCGTTAGGCAAACTTTAAAAAATAGTTTCTAGAATATCAATTACTGCCAATTTCTTTGGCAAGTGTATTCAATTTGATGTATGTTTTCTTAATAATCTTGATCTTTATAACACTGGCAGTAACTGTATTTGATTTGGGATAGGGGGGGGGGGGGGGGGGGGTTGAATGCCAAAAGTATTTTTCCATTTTAGGAGTGTGAGTGAGTTGCACTCTCCTACGATGCATTATGAATCACAATTAAGATCATACTTTATAGCATATTGATCATTTAGAAAGAAATGGTCATCAGGACAAATGTGACAAAAATTCAATTTAACAAGCGAGGCATCAAACAAGAAATTCAGGCCCTCGTATGTGCCCATGTTACATTATACCACTTATCAAAAAAATAAATTTTCTGAACTTATTGACAGAATTTTATTGATGCACTGAGTTGAGATCCACACAAAAAAAACCTCTTGATGGTTTACATGTATCGGTATTAATGTATAGACACTCAACCCTGTTTCTGCATCCCTCCCACAGAGTTTAGACTTGCATCAACATTTATTCCATTTATTATTTCCAATTATATTCATATTGATCACCACCATATCATTCATTCCAAGTCAATATAGAAGCAACCAAGCGTATACTGTGTTTTCAGCCTCAAAGTCAATACATTGTCCGTCACCCGTTTCTACTGCTTACATACAAGTGCATCTGTCTTTTGGGCAATAAGCGCTCATTCATCACAAAACCCAAGGGACAGCTACCGGTAGTCCTGACTTTTTGAGGAATAGAAGTCGTAGCTATATTTGATGCAACCTGAGGTCCTAATTCAGACTATAATGGACAAAATAATGCTGTGAACTGAAAGTCTAAAAGATACATTTATGCAGATCATTGTCATTATTGGTCTAATAACGAGCAACACAAATTTTCAGTTAGTGTTGAGCCCTGCATATGTTCATGTATTTTTTAAAGCATATGGCTGTTGGGAGCTAGGCTTGCATTGGCAATGTCTCTTTTCTTTGAAACCCTGTATGACATGATTCAGGGTTGTGACAGACAGCTCTCTGATTTTATGGCTTCCTCGGATTGTGTCAAAGTTGAATTTGAAGGCCTTCGATATTGCTAAGGATTAGCAAAGGAAGGAGATGGCGTAAAATATACTGGGGAAGATAAAATGATATAACTTAGATGTGGAAAAAGGCTATATATTATAAAAGATTATGAAAGAAATATTAAAACTTTAAAAAACCTAACATTTAAATAAGCTCTGGGCACTTTATAAATGGTTACATTCCTTTTTCCAAAGGTTCATATTTCACAAAGTTTGTAAAATGAGGGCAGAGAAGAAAAACTTATAGTCAATGAAATTCAACAAATTTAACATATTGTGCCAGTTTAACCCTTCATAAACAAGATTCAATTCAATTAATGTCTTGAAAACACTACTGACACACACAACAAAAATCGTTTAAACAAGCCTCCATGAGAGACTCATTGCACTTTGGGAGTAATGATTCCCTGGAAAAGGAGGTATATATTTTTGGAATGATGAACCTTTGAACTACTACTTAGCCTTCAGAAAAATGAAGATTTGGAAAATAATAATCATTATCACTGGATGGCGCTGTTTTGATCAATTTGGCAGGACCATAGATGGCTTTGCATTTTGTGTTTTTATCCCTACGTAATAGGGTATACACCTGTTTCATAATTGTTGTGGTTAAGTGTATCACTGGTTAATTAATCACTTTAGTACACTACCTGTATGTAGGAGTATTTATGTATGTAATATGTATACTTAAAAACCATGTCACATGTTACCATTGACCTTTTGGTTCTTAGTTCAGTCGTCAACAGCTCTTCAGAGCACTTCGCAATTTTATAAAAAATGAAGATGAATCATGTGTTTGAATGTCACTCACAAGGCATATATTCAAGCTCATGTACCGTGTCCCATCCCATGGGGCTCACATGTTCATGTGAAGGAAATCAAAGAATCTCATACGAGCCATGTTTCTCCCAAAGTGCCTGCAAAGTATGCCAACATACTGCATAGGGTACCGGTACTTCATATTATTATCGGAGTAAGAAAGGAGGAGCATATCACTCAGTGTCTCCCATTTTCTATTCAAATCTTGCATCTTTTCGGCAAATCACACAAATTTCTTTTGCCTTTAATCTTCCCCTCTCTCTCTCTCTGTCTGGTTCTTGGAAATGTAATGGTTTACTCACTAGCAAATTTTATCAGACCACCCCCCCCCCCCCCCCCCACCCTCGGTCCCCAATTTCAAAATGATTTAACTAAACCTCTGTATAAAAGGCAGATAATTTAGAGTGCCTCACTAAAATGTTTGGTGTAATAATAGTATTGTGATGAGTTTGGACAAATGTGTTCCTTCTTAACATGGAGGAAGAAGCTCAATTTCTCAAGATGAATCAGTGGATTCTTGTCTTAAGGATCTCAACATTGGTTGTCGAGTCTTGAAGGAGAGCGGTTTGAAATCGGAAGCCCTTATGACGTAAATTGGGAAGTACACTGTATGTGCAGGAAGTGGTTTATTCATGAATGTATTTTGAAGGAAACTGTCTATTTTTAAAATTCAAACACACGAACATTCCCTTTTCCATGAGCCCTTACTAGGGGTATGTATAGCATAACAAATTTGCAGTCTGCTTTCAAATGTTGTCCATGTATACATGCATCCATCCATCATAGATTATCAGAATGTTTGTGGTAATATTTTTTACTTCAGTTTCTGACTTGCTTGAAACTTTAATACAATTTTGCATTAATTAATCTCCCCAAATATTGCACACTATACGATCTTCCTAGTTCCTGCGATCTGATTTTTGACAAAATAAGAATTATATTACAGATACAGTAATTAAAAGAAACATCTTCCTGATTTAGGTTCTAAATAAGAATAAGAATTCTAACAACCCGGAAGTTTAGTGTATTTATGCCTTATAGTTCGAATAATAGCCGAATGGCTTCAGATGGTAGACAATCAGACTACTGGTTAAACACATCACTACATTCCTAACTAGTGTTGCAACATCACGGATATCTTCAATTCCGTTTAACCGCTTAACCGCTTAACCGGAAAATCAAAAGAAATCACATTATTAACAAATAATGTACATAATTAAAAACAAAATCACTGACAAAAAACGGAGACTTATACTGTCGGGCATGCTTTAGAACAATGACTGGGTTGGTTTCACATAGTTTCTGAAGCTAATGAATCTAGTACGCACGTGTATTCATGTTTATATCTCACTATCGTGACTTCTCAATCTACAATCTTGCAATTGATTGTTATCGTGTAGATTGTTGCTCTGCAATTCAACATTCAACAGTCAGGGCTGACTTATGATGACTATAATGTCGCTCAAACTTGTTTTTGTTTAGTGATTTTGTTTCTAATTACCGGTATGTACATTATTTGTTGATAATGTGATTTATTTTGATTTTCCTATGAAAAAAAAATTATATAAAAAAACAACAACATGAAAACGAAACCGTCCAATTGAAAACGGTCGGATACAGGATGGTTAAACGTTTGACTACAGCACTATTCCTAACCCGATGCCGGTAGCTTCTTCTACCGGTACTCAAAGGAAGGTTGAAATCCATTGAAAGTCAATTTTTCTTCATCATACAACTTTTCAGATCATCGATCATTCAGATTTTAGAAGTTTGAATGATCATATCAAATGCAATTGCAAAGTCTTCCAAAATCAGATCATAGTCAAATTATATAGTGTGCGAGGGCGGTTACCATGGTTTAAAGCCCTTAGAGACATAATCGATGTATTAAGCGCTGTATAAAAGTCGAATATTATTATTATTATTATATGAAAGTCAATGTGGATCAGTGCGAAAGATTATTTTATGTTCACAATATCTCCTTTTGGATTTGCCATCAAGCAAGTGAGAATTTCAATGCTTTTTCATCATACATGTAGCTCCCCCCCCCCCTTAATTTTCGAGGGCTCTTCTAGGGCTGGATTTCCAGGGTTAGATTGGTCACTGCTCCTCCTACATATTCCTTTCCACCGGTCTGCCAGTCTGAGTGGTTCATTATAGATCTGTGATGTACAGCCAGGCTGCATTCCCTAAGCATTGGGCATATATATCAGCAGCATTTCATCTCGTGTCCCTTCCACCCCAGGACCACATATTGATCTCAATAAAATGCTGTAACATGATCAATGCTGCACACATGGCCTCTCAAGTATGCGAAGATGCTTTTATTGATAAATAGTCTGTGGTACCAGATGTTCAGATTGCTTGAGATCAGTGACAGTGTTTCAAATTTGATCATGATGTAGGAAAAGTTTTGTAATGTCGTGGAAGCTTACAAATTTAGAGACTACATGTAAGGTTGTTCTTGATGGGGGTATAATTGGATGGTGTATATCATATGTATGATAACATATTATAGAAGTAGTTGCAAAGAGAAAGATATAATTGATGACATTTTGAGAAAACTGAACAGAATTTTTTATAAAGCTTTGGTAGATGACTTATAGCACCACTTCAGACTTCTGACAGTATTTGGAAAGCTATGATATCTTTTAACCTGGCAAGTTATGTTAATTCCATTTACTAAAATGAAAATTCACTGAATGAACCTTTCCTACTGGTGATTTGAAATTAATGTGCTCTGAACCATAACCTTGATTGGAGAGCTTGTCATGCCAAATCTATGTTTTTTTTTAATGAAAATTAACGAAAAATTTATTAACATGACAGATAAATGAGATTTTCTGAATACCAATCCTGATTAAAAGAAACTTGGAAACTTATGTTAATCGAGTAGATAGCTATTTCCATAGCTGCTAAAGCAGACTCTGTTTCAATAAATTTAATGAAAGTTATAATTAGAAGTTAATTCAATTAAAATGGACCAAGCCTTCTTTAAGATTGATTAGTTCATTGTCTGTTAGTCTCCAGTTCAGACCCTGCCGGATGAATCATTAGGTTTTCCAATCAACAAAGTAGATTCTCGGCTGAATATAAAGTCTCTGTAGTGCTATCGCCAGAGAGCTGATCTGGTCTTTGTGTATTGGCGGTTGTAGAATTCCCAGGGCACACTCGAGAGAGTAATCTAATTTGTACTGAAAGTCACGATCATTGCAATCCCAAAATAAATATAAAGAGTCTAGTTCTGACGGCATGCAATAATCGCCCTTGTACATTTGGGAGACACCTAGTGGTTGAGAATGTTGAAAGGCATTATGCATTAATTCATGTCATGTGCAGATTGAGATGAATAAGATTTACACGACTACCACACATCTTTCTAAACAGTAGATCATCTCCACTGGGCTGACGATATTGATAATACAATGTGAGAGAAATCAGGAATCTCTTCCATATTAATATGTCAAACAGAATATGACTAGTGTTTTAGCTGATTATATATAGCCCGTAAGTTGACCTAGAGATCAATAGCATAATCCCCCCCCCCTTCAATGAATGTAGAAGGTATTTCCCTATACAGTCAAACCTGCTTTAGTGACCACCTGTCTACAGAGACCACCTGTCTATAACAAGCACATTTTTCATTTCCCTTGAAAACGGTTTCTCATTGAATTTGGAAATTTGAAAAAATTTGTTTCATATCCAGCATCGTATTTCACTACAGGTACTCAACACCCTATATTGGTTGATATTAAATTTATCCAAACTTGTTTACATGAAATACCATATGTAGGGCAAGGGTTGTGATATTTGACCCCTGGGTCAAATGTGAAAGTACACCTGCTTTTACACGGCTTGTACTGTCAGGTGGGGTGTCGTCACTCAAGGTTTCTTATTTCTCCAGGTGTGGTGTTGTTTAGAAAGAACGGATGAAAGTGTCCTATGGAATAGTATGCCTCTGCTGCAACGTGTTTGATGCAGATGGTGCAATGCAATTTTGTTTCGGTGTGTCCCAGAAGTGAAGGAAAGCGCAATTCGAGTTCAGTAAAGGAATTGCATTTTGAAAGAAACCTTGCTGAAAGTAATTCTAAATTGGTTATTTAATGCTCTGTGTGGATTATTTGGGCCACTAATATAAAACAACAAAGAACATGCTGGAATTCCCATTTAGTAAAGGCAGAACTCACAGTCAGGACATTGTAACTTGTGTTTCTTTGCTCATTAATCATCTTTTTAAATATAGCTTGTCACAAAAATCATTTAGAAGATAGTCTCTTATATTTTTAAAGTGTAATTATTACTCTTTTCATTTTTATTGGGAAGTTATTTTCCTGTTGATTACAGAAGTTAGAACTTGACATTACCTTCAGGTAAAAGTGTTAAATCCATGGATGTGATTCATCCATAGATATCTGTCACTTCTCCATGTAATAATGTATACTACGGTAGCCATTGCAAAGGCAGGTGTTTTTTTTATCAAGGATCATCATACTATAAAATATTCAGAGACTTGAAACTGAAAGTGATACTTTAAAAGTGTAAACCCATATTGTGAGACATAATTGTTAAAGGTAAAGACCAGTATTGGAAACGCCCCAATTTCCAAAAATGAAATGCAAGCTCTTTTTACCAATCATGTGAAAGAGTATGTTTTGAATAATACATGATGATAAAAATGTTGACGGGAAACCACCTACTAATTGATATATTTGGTAAATTAGTGTATCTCTTGCCTGTTGAGAGATATGAAATGCTCGTTTCGCACACGTGTGTGTAGTCCCATATACATCTTTCTGTGTACAGTGCTTCTAACTTTATGAAGACTTGGCCAAATTTCTTATCGTTTTGATGATTCCAGAACCTTGCAGTACATCTATGCTACTAATGATCAACCTTTTCTGATCGATTTCACAACGTTTCTTTCACAATGCAATCGCATGACCATAACTGGTCTTTAGCTTTAATGTTTTGGGGGCGTACATTTGTATTTTTATAGGCACGATGGTTTGTAGTAAAGTGGTTGTTTAATATTTAATGCTTTGTCTGATTCAATCCATAAATAAATCAGAAGTACAGAAACATGGAAATGGATTTCAGACTGCGGCTGCCAATGAGGAGAAGAGTGGGGGGGGGGGGGGGGGGGTAATGAACATGTAGAATGTAGATCTAGGTCTTTGAAAACCTAAATGGTATACCTTATTCTGTACACTAAGGAAAAATGTGTCTCCCACTTTGTGTCCATATTGTCCCCTCTTTTGTATTTGTGACTCAAAATACATCTAATAAACCCCTATTTTCCTTGTAAGTGTTTTCTAGGTCAGAATGATAAAGCAATCGTGCCCCACTTTTACAGATTCCTGAATCTGCTCCTTCATTCCGCAATAGTAAAAACAGCAATTTAGGTCCCTCGATCACCTACACCTACAGACTGTTCAGTGAATAGTATTTGTATTCTGTATTAATACATGTGTATTCTTGTTTTGTATTTTATATTTCACTGCCTTTGTGTAAATAGAGAAGATTTTTTTTCTTTAGTTATTAGTGATATGTATACAATTTGTCGACCTTGAGTGACTGTCATAAGGCTTTCTATAGGCTTCAACCAAATGTTTGATGGTGTTGTTTCAACTTTCATTGTGGAGCTGATTACCATACTACTCTTAATTTGTACCAAAACGAATTGAAACTGATCATTACGGATCACAGCATCATGCCTTTCCACTCCGTTTAACCCTTTGCCTATCAGAACTGGGTGGTCTCTGTGTTAAGCCTATGTGAATGAAAGAACTCAGTGTTCAGTAGGTATTAGGTTTATTAGTGAGGTATGTCCAGAAAGTTATAAACATGTAATGTTTTTAAAATACGGAGTATAGGCTTACAAACGTGTGTCAAATAGTATACTATCTAATGTATTGATACTATTTTGGGAAGTAATTCCATTCTTGGCTAGCAGGTTTAGAAATATAGAAGGAGAATTTGGAAGCGTAGATACATGTATAGATAAGACTAGCCAGGTAGGTGAAGAGAAAGAAAACACAGAAACCAGTGAGGGTGACAGAAAGAGAGAGAGAGAGAGATCTAGGGAGAGAAAGGAGAAAATATGGAATACAGAAGCAGAATTAATAAACAGGATGGGCTTGGAATTAATACTATAGTAATTAGAACAAAAGAAAAAATGTGTATCACCATCTAAATAAGAGTGTAGCCTGCATGTGGCTCATGGTGACTCGAGTAAAACCCTGCAATTAGAGTTACGTAAAAGCCGTCCATTTGCAGAGAGAGAAGTATGCACACAGCCTATCTGCATCTGATATGAACACAGTGAGTCAAGAGGGAAAAGCTGCAGTTGAAATGTCAGAAGCTGTGTAGAGAGAGGCGGAAGGCCAACTGGGCATTGGAATAATACATTAATGGCTGCATTATGGCTAGGGATTTAGAAAGGGTTGGTAACTAAACTCCAATGTACATGGTTGCAATCGTGGTATGGAGGACATGCCATGTGGTTACATTGTAAAAGGAACTGTCTGGAAACAACTGGGAACGGTGGACTCTGTATAGGACTGCTGTGAGGTTTGGAAATGATCTATATGAAAATAAATTGACTTACTGACTGTTGCTTAAACATCACATGCACTCACATAGAATGGGGTATATAGGACTACATGCTCATGTGGCATGACAGTTTAGTCAAATAAATAATCTATTTCTTGTCATATTTTGAATGTGAAGGCATTTCAAGAGTAATATTTTCTCAGGGGACATTTCTACAGTGATATTCATCAACACTGATAAACAAAGAATGAAAAAGCTCACAAATTATTTTCATCTTTATCAGAACCAAACTCCATGTTTAAGGTATAACCACCTGTCTTTAGCATCTGAAACTATCCTCAGGCCTCCCTTTTAATAATTTACTATAAATTTCTATATAACTTACAAATAATTCATCTATTAATGTGGCCCAGAGAATTTGTTTTTAATTTTATTTTATTATTACCTCTTTGTTACCGTAGTTTATTTTTATCTTGACACAATCAATGACAGTGAATATGAAAAGATTCTTCTCACTACATATTAAAGCAGGTGGTTTGTAATGTCATGTATACCGGTACTCGATCTGCTCTATTAAATAGGCTTGGAGCGTGGAATAAATTACATGCTGCATATAGTCCATCTCCATATCAAGTTATTGAGAGGCTCCCATAGGGCAATTCCATCCAAGAAACATCCCTGGACCTATATACATCTCCGTAGCAACGCAAACGTCCAGGAGCCCTGTGTGACTAAGACAGACCTCCCTGCATCCTTAATCACCTCTTCAAGAATCTAATCTGCATGCTGTCCTCCAGGGGGATGTTATGACTCCTCGCTAGCTAGCCACTAATAATGCTGTATCATTTGGTGCTGCAGGCAGAGCTTGACCAAGATTTGCCCGATTGTGCCGTTTCCTCCAGACCTCAAACATATATTGCCATCACTGATTCATCATACTCATTTCTAAAATATAAATTTACCCTGCTGAGTTTTGTGATTTATTTTTCAAACTGTCCACACTTGAATGCCATGTTCATGTGCACTTGCTCTACATATTGAATGGCATGTGTATGCACACTTCTGTTTATGCATTCATTTTTTCGAGCTATGATTAATGTAGGCATATACATGTATATGAAGTAAAAAGTAAACTATACATTTTTGCTTCAGTGCACTTGGGGGTGGGGGATCTTGGGAAATTTGAATTAGGCTGGTTAATGGTTTCGCTGTTGTATTAAAACAACTAGAAAGTCATTGGTTCTTTCAAACCAGTTACATCAAGTTATTCTGGCGTACTAATAAAATCAACACATGCATGTTACATGAAAAGTTTCAAATTTCATGTAATAAACTAGTTTTTAGACTCGCATCCTAAACTGTGTACCGGTATGATACAAAGAGGTCCACACTATCATTTAATCCAATCTTTGCACTAATTAACAGAAAGTCATGTTCGTTACTGAGTGTTTCATCACCTGTTGATCAAGATACAAAGCGCTAATGAGGAAGATATCATTAACAGGATGTGAGAGGGAGAGGACAGCTAGGTTGCCAACTTGCAAAGCTGCTGGTAAAACATGTAGCGTCTATATCCTTAGCACGTACGTTTACAAGGGGGATGTCCCGAAAGGATATTCCAGTCATGAGCTGTTTATGCTAAGGAAAGCAGATAATATTGGTCTGAGGTCCTCGCTTTAAATATTTTGCATTGTTCTTGCTGCGGAGAGCTAAAGCTGTTGCATGTGTATTGGGATTCCATACTTGCAGAGTATACAGTCTCAAATCTCTTTGCTCTCAGTCTTTGGTTGTGTGTGATGAGGACTTTCCTTTCAACATTTCATGACGAGTATGAGGTCAGTTCTTATCTTGCTTTCTGATTTTGGGTGATGAGATGGTCAACTTGAGTTGAGAAAAGTTTTTAGAACAGTTACATATTTATATCCATTATCAAATAAGAGGTAATTACTTGACCATGTCATAAATTCTTAGGCATTGAAACTGTTATGTAGAGAAACTGCTGTTATAGCTAGCAGGGTAGTCTGTGCACACCTTAAAAATATCAGTATTCACCCTTTTAAATCGCTGTGGTAATACTTATATAATATTGGATGGCTTTGAGTGGGATACAAGAATATATTGCTCGAGCTATGACAATATTGGATGAGTCAGAGACGTGTCTAATATTGTCTTAGCGAGAGCAATATATTCTTGTATCACACGAAAATAAAGCCATATAATATTATTATTATTATCTATATTAGGTTGACTAACGAAATAACAACATATTGACTTAATTATCTCAGTAAATATGGCTTTGGCCCGAGTTCACAAAGGAGGTTGAACATAACCCTTTACGCAAAATAAGCGTACCCTGCGCTGCGCGCGTCTGACTGTGTCGCGCGTACATTGCGCTAAGTTGACGGATGACAGGGGAAAACGAAAACAATATTGGTCGGTCATCCGGGTACTGTGCTAAAGATATTGAATACATTGATTTATTGTACCCCTTGGAAGCCCCATATAGATAATAATGTCGTTTACTGTAGAGAAAAATGTATCAGTCGTATATTTGAAAATTCTCTTCTACAGGCTCCAGGTCTGTTATTCTT
>JAVYIG010005804.1:0-129435 GCA_035222895.1 Strongylocentrotus droebachiensis
TCTTTTTCTGTCTGAGTTGATTAGAAACTGAATATAACCAGACAGCAAGTGCAGGATGAGAATAAACAGCTTAAAGTGGTGAAACAAGGTAAACAGGAGAGATGGAAAAACCAGGACTCTCTTACAGGAAGTCCACGAAAGCAAGCTCATTAGCCAGGATCAGCTTGACCTACTTCAACACAACTTTGGAGAGAACGCATTTTCAGGAAAACAAATCAAAACATAGAACTTCATTCGTACAAACTACAAAGACAGATCGGTCTTTTATATTTTGCCTCTTGTCTGCATAGCTTATCCACTGGATGATTGACTGTGAAGCCGTTTAAAACTGGAGAGAGCTTTCAATAATCTTTTAAAAAAACAGAACAATTTGAGACTTTTGTTCTGTGTAATGAAATAAAATTCTTGGGACACATTGTGACAGTTGCACAACCTAACCATAATTTTCTGTTTGTTAACTTTACACGAAGGCAAAGTAAAGTGGAACTTAGAAGAGTTGATTACATTAGGGGTTAAACAAAATGTACTTGAATTTTGAGTTGTTGTGAGATGCACTGTATTTGAATATTTACTCTATAAGCTTCATAATTGTACCTGCTGTATCTGATTCAGTTGCTATAATTTTTGCAAATTATTTGCACTCTACATGTGCTTTGATTCTGCAGGTACAGTATGGATAACCTGAGATAAACATGTAGACCTTTATTATAACATTGTCTGGATGGCTCTCAACCAAGTGATTTACATCATTAAAGATGAAAAGCAAGAAATTCACATCAAGTGAGCCCATTTTCAATAAAAGAGAAGAATTCACAGATGTGTGGCATTTGAAATTCTTGTGTAATGCACAGTTACACACCATATACACACCCATAGATCGTTTTGTACATAGGTTTGAATTTTGTTCCAAAATGGAAAACTGCTTTTGAAGAGATTTGATAACAGAACAATTATATGGAATAATGTCACTAGATGTAAACCCATAAGATTGTGCACTCTTTGGCTTGTTGTATCTACTGTGTACATTTGAGGGTATGTCTGAAATGATATGATGAAATGTCTTTGTATTATTAGTAAATGTGACGCGCCTGCATGCGCTTGGAGCCAAGACTAGTTAATAAAGTGTTCGTTATCGCTGACATCTTGACACATAGACATTGGCCTCCTGACATTTATGTTTTGGGAGTTATTGTGGCGGTTTTGGGATGTGTAATGCTTGTCTTTGGTGGCGAATCAATTTGTCGTGGTTGTGTTGCCTATGATCCGTGACAGTAAATTTGAGGCTAAAATCTGAGGTGTTGTTTTTGCAATGTCTGTCCTTTCAATTGTGATGTATTATTGCAGTATATATGTCCGATAAAATGTCAAAACTTGAATGCCTATGCTGTAAAATATCAACACACGTGTACCGTGTGGTAATAAAAGGTTCATTTATTCATTTTTTTTCTTCAAATTTAATTATAAGTTTACTCTCTAAAACTGGTTGATGAAGAAAATAAGAAATACACTGTATCAAGGAGAATATTATTTATGGAGAAAAAAAGTGGTGTGAATAAATAATTATTACATCAATGATCAGCTGTTTTTAAAGAATATTCATATAGTTTCAGACATATAGAGATTTTATAGAGAATAGGTGAAAGACATAATGTGTGAATTTGATATAAAATGAGTGAGAGAAGAAGAAAAAGAATGTTTGGATGAATGGTTGAATGAATGATTGGATGAGTAAATAACATAATTGTTTTAAATAAATGTGTATAATTCTTTCCTTCCCCCTCTTCCTATCTTCAGTATCGTCCTACATCTGCATTTCCATTATCTACCTATCCTTCTATATTATATCTATCTATCCATCTATTTATGTGTCTAGCTATCTACATACCCATCTCTATCCCAAATCTATAAGTATCAATCTGTTTATAATAGCCATAAACATAAAATGAATATATTACCTTTAAAGCGTTTTAAATCAATAAACCCTGGCTCTCATAATAACTGAATTAGAAAGACATTGGCCCCCGGCATTGGCCCTGTAGCATAAAACTTTGTTTAATATCATGACATGGCAAGTCCCAAATGCTTGATTCTGATTGGTTGAAAGCCAAGTAATATTTAATGTCATAATATCACAGTTTTATATTGACAAAGAGGAAGAAAAATTGAAGATATACTGAAATATAAATAGCTTTTTGTGTCCCTTTTACCTCACCATAACATCTGTAATTAATCTTGACCTACACCAGATACCATGACTGAGGCATGAGTAGGGTTCATGCATTATGCAAAATACCACAATTATAACGTTTCATACTCGAAAACCGATAAATCAACCCGAAAAATGAAGCTTCACATTGCTTATCAGTAGCACAGTTTCGATGGAACATCCGGGTATTTCTCGATGTTTTGCCCTCCTTAGTAATGGCGGACCGCGCTCCATGCGCGCACAGAGCTTTGAACGGGCGCGTATGACGAGTCCGCTCTCTAGTCTTATTAAGTATATATCTCTATGGTTGGGACCTACCATTTTATCACCAAATTCAATCGGTTGTTAGATTATGGAGTAACTTATTAGTAAACTCAATAGTGACCGCTACCCCAGTAAAATCTTCTCTTGGTCTAAATCTCTAGCAAACAATGGAGTCAAAAACTGGTGTTTCAGAGTCAAAGAGCTTTTTTTCAAAATTACAATGTATGCATGTTTTACTTTTAGCTAATCGTGTTAGTACAGACAATTTTGTAAAAACTGTGTCATCGTCATGTAAATTATTTATCGAGAATAGATGGAGAAATTCAATTTTTGAAGATAAAAGGAAGAAAGCTCATGCTAAAAATAAACTTAGAACTTATCGAAATTTTAAACAATCTTTGAACACGTCAAAATATGTAATAGAATGTCAAAATAGATCAAACAGACGTGCTTTGGCTTTGTTTAGATGCGGTTGTGCCCCTATAGCTCTTGAAACTGGGCGCTATCAAAATGTCCCATATGAAGAAAGATACTGTGTTTTTTGTAATTCTAATAAAATAGAAGATGAGTTCCACTGTTTTATGATTTGTTCTGCATATAATGACATCAGATCACAACTTCTTAATGGTATAATAGAACATGACCATACGTTTTCGGATCTTTCCACATACCAACAATTTATTTACCTAATTTCAGCCGACTCACTAAGCAGTTTAATAGCCAGTTTTGTATTACCAAATCCTAACAATAAAGAAATAAACTAAACTAAACGTTTAAGTGTTAATGAAAATTCAATTACTTTTAGGTTATTTCACCTTATCAGTAAGGAGGGTCTATTTTCATTTTTTATTGACAGAGAGAGATAATAAGTCATACAAAGATTGAATGACCCTGTATTTGTATGTAATGTACACATATCTTAGAGAGCTATAGAACACATGAATTTATTAGTATTTTAGTGGCTCACCATTGCTGAAATCCATGTCGAATGAGAAAGTGATAGGAGATTCTTGAACTGACCTCTTCTTCAACAGACCACAATTGTTGACCTTGATTAATTGAAGAAAGAAAAACATGTACTTTAGAAAAGCATAAAGAATGAAATATATTGTACAGAACGAGTTGCATATGTCTGTATGTACTCCGAGCAGAATTCAATACCTTCTGGTATATATAACGAAATGGTGCTTCCTCACAACAAATGGCACTTTGTAAACTAAATACAGAAAAGGTGATTTTGAATGATCCTTATTCATGTTTAACAATACATGAATTGAGGTGTCGTGGCATAGTATCTGATCACGTTGACTTTCAACTTTATAGGCCGAGTGTTCGAATCCCAAGAGATTAATCTGCAGTTGCATTCATGTGTAGCACCTAACATGTATGATGGAGCTCTATATGTTAGCGGTTCTGCGTCAACCGAGGTTAATGTAACCGTTGCAGGGGCGCTAGACAATGCATGCAGTTTCCCAGTGTGACAATAGCACTATGGTTTAAACTATGACCCGAAAACAAGCAGTCAATTTTTTTTATTTTTTTTATACATCTTCCATCTATCTGATTGGTCGAAATTGGAGTCGTGATTTTAGCCATTCCCGTAAAGAAACGAAAAATGCCAATACCGGTTAAAAGTCCGAGAGTGAGATCCCTACCATCCCTTACCATGAATATGGTAAAATTCTGCTGCGATACCCATTGGTTTACGTGTTAAAATGTTCTTTGTGCGAGCGCGGACACCATACAGTGTTTTTTGTCTGCGATTCCCAAATGATTGAAATTTTCAGTCATTTTTCAAGCAAGATTACAGACAGTGTCTCAGATTTCCCGTGATGTTTTAACTAATCTTTACTCAATAAAAGAATAAGGTAAGAATTCTTGATAGATTGCTGTTTCAATTCGGCGCGCCGCCCACCCAGGCGCGCATCAGGGTCATGGCATGAGGTGCGCGCGTTCCAGGCCTCTCAAAGCAGTCAATATTTCTATAAAATTATATTGCCTTATACATAGATACTGATAAGTGATTGGTCGAAACGCCATCACGTGACTATAGAGCTGCAAGGATCTTAAACGTTATATTGCTTGATTGACTTCACCTCGGTCCGTTATATTGGACCAAGGAGCGTCATCACCTACTTCATACTGCATGCCGCAGTGCATTAGTAGCTGCATGCAGACAAAATACTACAGCTCCGCGTTGTGCCCGCAAAGCTTAATATTCATCTGACCAAACACAGCGACTGCAAGTCGATTTCAGTCCCTCGACGAGGAGGAATATTAAACAGAATCGTTGACACGAAGGATTCTCACTGTACAAAATCAGTGATCAATTCATCGATGACCATTCTTAATCTGTGTGGGAAAAGTCACATCAATTAAAGATATTGAGGACTTGTACGTTGTGACGTTTTCTCAGTTCATTTATGAAATCAGAACATATGTGATACCGTGTAAACTCGACTACCGCGTAAACTCGAAATCGGATGAAAAGAAACTTCCACCTTTTGTTATTCGTAAAGAATCAAGATATTTCAAAGACAAGGACGATTGTAATTTATTATGTAAATAATATTATTCTTGGTTACGTAAAATAACCAATTACACATAAAAACAAAACAACTAACTCACTCTTTTAGGGCGATTCCGTCTGTTCTTGTACGTGTAGGTCAGTGCAGCGAAAAATATTGGATGCTGATACGTCAGCAGGAATTAGCAGCTACATTTTGTATGTAATTTTTGATACATTTTTTTCTATGGGAATTTGAACCAATATCTCCCCCAGATCATCGGCTTAGCTCCCAAAAGCTGACACCTTCCCGATGCTAATAGTTAGGTATATTACCTGTATTGTGAAAGGTGTATTTGTTGTTCCCTAGCGCAATAGCGATGTTACAAAGCGACTCAGAAGCGAAGTCTTTCACTGACTATAAAAGAATGCTCGGAGCAGTGGCTGTAAGGTTGCCGCCATTCTGGCGAAACGATCCAGAAGTTGGGTTCACGAACGATTGCCGCACAATGTAGACTAATCCTGAATTATAAATTGTAATTCCCTGAAGTCCCTGAACCGTAATTATTTTGTTTTCAAGGGCTTATTTATCTTGAGAGATCATGCAGTTAAAAAGTTGGGATGCTGAGTCGGCGTCTTTGATTGAATGGTTTATTTGAATTGTTATTCCTCATATCAATATTGCCACTCCCTCAATCTAGAAAATTCAGATCCATCCCAATAGCCTTCTCATCACATGAACTAAAAGGCTTTCTAATCTTTGACTTTATACGCTGAGGTAAGAAGAACGACTGTGAGCTGTACCCGGGGGGGGGGGGGGGGGGGGGGGGGGGGGGTTGGGGGTATACACACATATTAAGAAATACGGGGGTGTGTTGCTCTAATGGGTGACTTTTTCACACACAAAATCCCTAAACATGGCCCCATTTTTGACTAAAATACCATTACAAAAGGGTCTGTTTTTTCTTTTAAATCAAAATTTGTTTCGGGTGGCAAACACCTGAAAAACACCCGAAATAGACCCGAAAAGCTGTACGCTAAAAGATCTAAAACAACCCTACGTTACGGACTATAAAGACATTTTAATAGGGTGAAGGAGTTTGACACTGTGAATGATGCACAATTTAAACAATCCAATGAAATTTGTCGAGCCATGTTAGTTCAAGTCAAACTAGCTGGCAAGGGATCTTTTACCCATACAGATCTAATTTCTAGGGAAGACTTTGTGAAGATAAGATCCTCTTCAGCGTTAGATGTGAACACAGCTAAAGGACTTGTTTTAATGTGATGCTTCATCGTTGCAATAGAGGCAGGGAAACGTCACTAAATCAGACTTTGCCATCAGTTTTGATTTTTCAAGTCAGAGATGTGCCTACTTTGCTCGTGATACGCTAACCAAGAACCATCGTGGTGAATCTCTTGGCGATTCACGCAGTCAGAACGGACGATGGATGAAACCCAAAGTGCAGATTGCCCAGTAACATCATTATGTTAGTACATATCTCAAGTCAATCCTTATAATGATGCATTTTGGCAGTGTGAGTTGTTCGATCTGATGAGCAGGTGTTATACAGTAATGTAAGGACACGATCAAGCGGAACTTTAAGCGGAGGCAAATTGAAATCAAGACTTGGACAACTGCTGCAGGACAGCGAGCTGTATGGAGAACAGCTGTAAAGTGAAAATGAACGCGGTCATTGTCGCTTCGCGACAGACAGCTACTACTACTACCTGTAGGGAAAAATACACATGGATCAAACATGCAGACATTTTCTAGAGAGGCAAAAACATCCAGAATCTATACCATTAATTGACTTCGGGCTTCTTCGATACATACTCCTGATGAGGAAGGGTGTGCAGCACAACACATCATGACTGACTGTTTCAGGGCATAAATCAGAGACCAGTATCAAGGACTACTCCCATGTCTAAGACTTAAAAAACACAAAAATGGGTCTGTGCCAGTCAGATAAATTTGCAACGGATAGTACTGTAACGACTAATGTAACAGTGCATGCAATAATAATTCACTGAGTTTTTAATCCAAAATGGCTGCCTAAGAAGTTGTAGGGAGTTTGAGGATTTTGGTATTTCGCCATACCTTCGGAACTGGTTCAAACTGAATGTATTACTTAAATTATGTCAATTCATAAGGTTTTCGTCACATGATTAAATAACATAGATGTGCGCGTAGTTATTCATAAGTTTTTAGATCACGTGACTAATTAACATAGATGTGCGCGTGTTTGAACCAATCACGTGGCAGTCGTGATTGGAGCTTTTCTGATTTTCCTGTGTGGGAATCAGAGGGCTTTTTAATATCGGTACATACAGGGTGTTATTGTGTTGTGTTTCTTATACCGGTCAAATTTTATCCAACGAGGATCGAACGACTTCGTCCCCGGACCATTCCCGCTGGATTTGCTCACCGATTACATCTTGTATAATTTTGACTCTTGTGTTCTTCATTGACAACACTTTATATTCTCCGTGCATATGATCTATTTATGATCTATCGTTTTTCTCACCAGCATTAATGTTTGACAACTTTTTATCATCGACTCCATATATATTGTTTCGACATTTGATTCTTCGATCTGCATCGCACTTGGGTCTATTGAAATTATCTGCATCACCATTGTATTCATCTATTAATTGTTTGTCTCATCACTATCACCAACAAGACAGTCGCCAACCACGTCATGGTCTTCATCATCGTTGTCTTCATCATCGTTGTTTTTATCATCGTCTTCTTCATCGTCTTCTTCATCATCTTCTTCATCATCGCTGTATTCATCTAGCGTCGATCATCGTCTGCATCTACGCGATCAACAACCAGCTCATCGACCACCGTTTTAGAGTAGCTAGTCTACACCTACTTTGAATTCAACTCCCATGACTCGCGTAACGTTAATTATATATTATAACTGTGATTTATGTATCTTTTATCATTGTGATGGTTATGTTGAGTCTGACTAACTTTGACTGAGTGCCTGTTGTTGAGTACGTACGTATAAATCGTAACAGATATTTTACATGTTTATAATTGCACTAGATCTAGGCTAGAACTAGTTTAGACCCTGATTCTAGATCTAGTTTAGATCCACCGATCTATTGTCATCACTTTATTCTTTCAAATCAAAGTTGAAACAATATTTGATCTCGTATCCAACTCTTAAGATTTAGTTGGTACGGTGTTTCTTTCTATTTTTCTCACTATTTCCTTCCTGTATATCATTCATTTCCTCTATATATTGTATTTCTTGGTACCACCAACCCACTACTACTCACCCCACACATATATTTGCAAGTAATATATATATATATATATGTTTTTGTATGTGTCATTGTTTAATTTAAAAAAAACTATTGTATTTTGATATTGTAATTTTAAGCAGGGGATGATCCCCGATAAACCTCTGTGGTTTTTGATCACCCCCTCTGCAGGTTCATCTTTTGTTTTAATGCTTTTATATTTGATTGTAATTTATACTGTCTTTTATGAATCTGTGGAAATAAATGAAATTGAAATTGAAATATTGTTGTTTTCTCGCGTTGTACATTCTGTACGCATACACACGTAGTCTAGAGATTTGTTTAGTGGGTTTTTAAACCACAATATTTAGACTAAGTCTAGCTTAGATTTGAGTAGTAGTTTTTTGGCTGTAATTATTCAGAGTGAATGATTTTTAACTGACTCTGTCTTAATTGAGCAGGACTCCTGATATTTCGAGACTTGTATAAAGTGGTAATCATAAATGCTAGTGACTTAAGTTGAGTCTCCTTTACATAAATTTGCTTTTAGTTAGAAGTTATCGATGCTTGATGATCGACAGTAATCACCAAGGGCCTAGTGGTATTTTGCTTGTCTGTCACTGTAGTGGGTTTTTGATATTGCAGTGATTATTGTTACTTCTGTGAAATTTTAGAATATAGAACCAGATTTAATCATAATCAATTTGTCTTAATGTGATCATTTATTATGTGTTTTATTGTCTGGAGGGACGCTGCTTTTTAGTAGTTTTTATTAATAATAGAATTGTGTGGAATTACTAGTTAACACGCAACATAGTCCATACACCCATGTAATTCCCAAAGTACTAATAGCAATGCAGCAAGCACTAGCAGTCACGGCAGTACGCGTATGCCTCCGTGCTAGTCAAGGATCTAGTTCCTCTCAGTCGACACAAAGTCAGACACTTCACGTAGTATCCAATAAACCTGATGTTGACAAAAGCGTAAGGGCATGTCTACAATTGTTATAATTGTACAATCGAAATTATTAATAATTAACTATAATCCCATCGAGCTGGACTAGACTGTATATACGTTCTCCTGTTCCTGTGTTTTAACGTTTTCAAGTTTTAATTTGGAAGTTTGAACATTTACTGAGTTGAAATTTCAGTGTGTGAAAGGATTGGCTACTATAGTAATTCCTCCTCGAAGTCAAAGAGGTAAGTCAAATCGATGTTAGCATTTTGAATAATTGTAGGCCTAGATCTAGACCTACAATGACGCAAATGTCGTATCTAATAGACTTTATAATATAACAGATATTGCCTGTTGTATCACTTCAATAAATAACATTCTGTTTCCCCTCCGAAGTTATATTTTTCCCTCTTCACAATTATAACTCCGTCGGGGAAACGAAATGTTATATCAAACCTCTAGGCAGGCAATATCTGCATAATATACCGCATTAACCTTGCAAATTCTAAAACACAGACATTTTAACAAACTATGCATGTATTAAAAAAAAAACATTCTAACGTGGTCGAGTAGTTTAACGCGCTTGATTGGAGATGCGAAGGTCGAGGGTTCGAATCCCTTTTGAGAAAGAACATTTAGACATAATTTAAATTTTAAAAAAGAGTAGGGGTAAAATCAGGAAAGACAAAAAAAAGTGGGGATTAAAAAAAATAATAATCAGGAAACCGATTTAAATCGGGTAATGATCAGGCCTGTTGAACCATACCTTGTCCCCTCAGTGGCGGATCCAGGGGGGGGGGGGGGGGGGGGACACAGGGGGCACGTGCCCCCGGCCCCAAAAAGTCTTTTAATCAGCCCTAAATTTGCCAAAAATGTACTGAAAAACATGGACGTGCCCCCCCCCCCCCCCCCTGTACTCGCAATATTGTCCAGCAGTAGGGAATGTTAAACCTGAAGTTTTAACCATTCAAAAGCCTAGAATCTTCATAATGGGTATATGATACGATTTATACACAATATGATTGATGAACTCTCGTCGATGTCATACCAACCTGTACATTTGAGAGAGCACAATCAATGCAGCCACTGGCATGAACATTGTTCATGATGTTAGAGCTGACTAGTTCTTTAAGGCTTTCTTCATCTGCTTCCGAAGCACATGTTGCACCTGGGTAAGCGAAGTTGACTTGCACCTCTAACGATTCCGGAGACTTCGTTTCTAGGAGTTTTCATAGAAAGATAATAAAATGATCACTAAGCATTGGCCCATGGATATTTTAAAGTTTCGCTACTGTTTTTTTTTTAATAAAGGGTTTTTTCTACGAATGATCGTGCAAAAAGCTGTCATTTAACACTACTGGTAAATGGACCTGGTACAATTCTATCATCGTCATGGTGTTTCATTGTTCTGTCAGGCTTTTAATGTTCCTTTTGTATAGCATGGTGTCATGGTAATATGGTATAGTAGTTATTTCACTGAAGTCTCAATCCAAGGGTTGAGGGTTCGAATCCAAGCCTGACACTAACGTCGTTTGACAAGACACTACCGTAATCAACATTTGCCACTCTACACCCCGGTATACATTATTAAAATTATTGTTATTATTAAAGGGATCCGGTAACTTTGTTTCAGATTCTGAAACAAAATTTTGGATTTAGCTCATGCTGCAATACAAATTATAAACCTTTAGGTCAGTCAGGAAGCCCATGACTTTTACAAGCCCATCGCCTGTCTGATTATCAAGATATTACGATTGAAATTACACATTTTGAAAACCGTTTGCTAAACGGTTTCTTATGGCACTACAGTCCATCGGGGAAATCGACTATGGTAAAACCGGTCACTCAAAGATTTATAGTTTTTTGAGGCACTTCTTGATTATTTTTAAGCGCAATTTTTCTAGGGCTTCAATATTACACCATATCACAGACACTGATAACACGTAGGACCGTGTATCTCAGATTTAACATTGTTAAACGATGCCGTTAAGATATAATTTCAACAAAACAGGACATGATGTGCTGCGAGGGACTCGAGCCCCGAACCATGATTTACAGTTTGGTTATGTTTCCACTAGACGCCGACTAATCCAACGTGTTAACTTACCCACGCAAGGAGGCAAACTTGCTCTGCGGTTGTAATCATTTTCATGATCCCATTTGTAATCTGACTCCAGGCCACAGGAATACTCTGGCAGTATAGGTTGAACAAAGCCAAGATCAGGTGAGTTGCAACTAACTGTGCACTTCTTGGTTTCACCTTCACTCCAACAGTTAAGTGTGGCATTCTCAGGACTCTGCAGATGTAGACAACCTTTGAAATAAATAGCATTTGTTACCCCCTGTCAGTTATAAGAGGTCTATTTATGACTATAGACAAGTGAGTAAATTTACTTTCACAGTACACAACAAATCTAAAATAATCATTATTGCAATATATCATCATCACCATCATCATTCTAGAGTCATTTTTCTCACGGTGTCGTGTTGGCCAGATACTTGTTGCAATCACAATACAAGTACATGCAAATAATATTTATACAAAAACACTTCATATCTGAGTGTGAGATTGAAGTCAGTCTGGAAATTAGGAAAAACAAAGACAGGGAAACGGGGGAAAGTTACAATTTGGGATTAGTATGTACCTGGACAATCCTGAATATTACATGGTTCTTGTTTTGTTTTTTCTCCATGACAAGGTAGTCCATAATCATTAGGTGGTGGGTTGGTACATTCCCTTGAAGTGTTTCGAGTTCCACCTCCACACGATGCACTGCATGGACTCCATGGCAACCAATTACTCCAACTACCATCAACTGAAGAAAGAGAATATCCAACATTGAACTGTGATATGAATCATCAAAACATCAAAATATGTAGTGGTGTTATATAATTTCCAAAATGGAATAGCCAATTGGTTGATTTTAGTCAGGAAACATTGGTTTATAGCTAAATTAATATCTTGAGAGGGAGCTATACAACGAAAAGAGTTTATTATTTACAATTTCATTACTTTAGACTCGATTTTAGCCGCAACAACGATCACTGAATATTGTAGGATCGCATGTTTCCAATATGTTCATTTGAACCAAATTCATGACCCCATACCAACATGTTGCCATACCTTTAAGTAACATGTGGAGATTTCGTTTTCAATTAAATTCAACCTATAGTTAAGGAAAGTTTAATATCTGTATTTGCATCAACAATTTGGTAGTGTAATAATCTTGTAAATAATTGTTCATTGTATATTTCTCCTTGATGGATGGACATTCCCGACAATTCCCACACCCCTTAATCTGTTTTACGTAGCATTTATGGCATAATTTTGTTAAACCTCCTTATGCTAATGTAAGTAGGCCTACAAGTATTAATTGAGTTATGTGGAGAAATACAACTCAATCCATACCTAAATTTGCAAATATGACATATATCTTAATGATTGTTGCATATCGTATTAAAAAAAAATAAAAGAACAGGTAAACTTCCAAAGATCAAGGCTGTACATTTTACATCTAAATTTATTCATAACCCTTGTAGCTTTCATATTTTTTTTTCGTAACTCAAGGATGAAAGGTGCATTGGTTGAATTAGGGCAAAATGAGGAAACTATGTATTAAAGTGTATGAATAATTTAAATGTTAACTGCATTTTTTTTAAAGGGAATGGCTGAATCAACTTACTAATTTCAAGCTCACAAAACTCTCCAAAGAATCGATCAGGACATGAACAGTGAATTGTCCTATTCGTGGTTGCACATGATCCTCCATTCTCACAGCTCTCACTGTTGCACAGGTCGATGAACTTTTCACAGTTTATTCCAACATAATCTTCAAGACACAGGCAAGTGTAGGAGCGGAGTTTGTCCACACAAGTGCCTCCATTTTGGCAGGGGGTCAGGCTCTGACATTCATCAATATCTACAACAAATCAGAGGGAAAACTCAATGATAAACAAAGGTATAAATCTCTCATCCATACTCTCCATGTTACTCTTTGCCATGCGTTATCAAGTCAATAAAGACGTTTTTTACTTACTAATCAATGTACTACATACAGAATTTAATTTTGAATATATCATCATATTCTCTCTCTGAAACAATATCTTGAAAATACTTGTGACAAGGGCACTAGGCGAATTCGAACTTACTCATGCCAGCAAATTAAAAAGTGCTTGATAAACCTGAGAGCTGATTAAAGATAAGAAATTATGAAAAATTGATGATGAACATACAAATAATTATAAGGTGATTTGAATGTACAAATCCCCATTTCAGGAGAAAACTTTTCCTTTACAATCCTATATAATCTAATACAAACTTTTAATCGATGATATAATATTAAGTACTTTGTTGAAAATGATATTCTTACCGTCACATATTGAGGGAGTCAAGGAGGTTGTAGGAAAAGCCTGGTGGGAGTCAAAGTCTGTCCATGAAATAATGTTCCCATATAGTTGTGGCAAACACTCAGATGTGACTCTAGACAACACGTCATCTGAAACATGTCCACTCCAAACGTTGATGCCAGTCATGTAAATAGAATCTACAAACAATTGAAAACAAATCATGTCCTTGTTCTTTGTGATCAAAGTAAAAAAATAGATTTCATTCTTGAGCACAAAACGAGCAACCAAGCAGAGAGGAGAAAGCAATGGACGTATTAATGGACGTTTTAATGCGTTAATACAAAGTTCCTGTACTTCAAATTGTGTCTTGCAACTCTAATGGTCTTAACATAGCACACAAAATAAGATACCACAGTCGAAAATGGACGTTTCCTCATTCTGCATTTTTCTTTCATTTTGTATAGATAATCATATAAAGAAAAATTGGAATGGATATGGAGATCATAAAATTACTATTGAAATTTGGAAGATTGATAATCAGGGGCAGGAACAACCCTCGAAACTGCAATTGTACAAATTTGTGTAAAATTGTATTCTAACATAATACCTTATCCTGTTTTCCTTTACTAAAATGGGGTCTCAACATTACTATAACGGATGGCAGCATTGGCCATTATTTATATCAGTGAATTTTCCCCCTCATTTTTAGGGGAAGTATATAGACTTCACAGCACACAATGATCTTCCGTATAACATGTGTCTAGTTTCAATTTGATAGGCCAGTTTCGGCGATTACGTAATGCGCGGTTACTGTAACTAAGTAGGGTCAACCTTTGCCACTGCCGCCAATTTGAATCTGTGCGTTTTGTATTAGACTGTCGGTTCTTGCCGTTAAATTTCATTTCTATCAAAACTGCGTTTATATATATATATATGAATTTCTGTTTTGGCCGGAAATGTCTTCCAGCTTGCCATTCAACCAGCTGAGTTTCAGGCAGCTGCAACATTTTCTTAGAAAAATAGTAGTTTCGACCATGGTACACACCCGAGAAAAGACTCGTTAAATGAGCTTCCGCGGGTAAAGCGTACATTAGCTTTTCCGTAGCCCATGACCTACGGTGGCCTGTTAGTCAGGTGGCTTAGTGAAATTATCGTTACCTGCCGGATAAAAGCGCCATTTTTGGTACAGGGCTTCCTTAGGACCTACTAAACGATATTAAGATAGGAGCCCCCGGCAAAAATGTCATATAAGGGTGTGGGGGGCGGGGGCGTCGTACAAGAGCCCCCAAATAGTATATAAGGTAAAATAACATTGATTTGTGGTAGTACATGTGTAATGTTTGGTACAGGGCTTCCTCATGACCTCCTGAACAATATTAGGTTAGGAAGTTCCGACACAAATTTCAAATGAGGGTGTTGGAGGCGGGGGCGTCGTCCTGGAGCCCCCAAATGATATACAACATAAAATAACATTGATTTGTAGTTTTGCAAATGCCATATTTGGTACAGGGCTTCCTTAGGACCCACTGAACGATGTTAGGGTTGGAGCCCCCAAATTAAATATTCTTAAAGGTGTAATTTAGGGGCAGGGGCGTTGTATTGGAGCCCCAAATAATTAAAAAAAACGATAATATAAATTTGAATTCTGTGTTGTACAAACGCAATTTTTGGTACATGCATTCATTAGGACCTTCTGAACGATATTAGAGTAGGAAACACAGGCATGATATTCATATATGTGGGATTTATGAGCGGGGGCGTCGTACTAGAGCCCCCAAATTAAAAAAATATGGTAAACTATGCTTTGTTTGTATTTTTTTTAAATCTGGTTACCACAATTATCAGTTGAAGCGTATCAGTCGAAATTCAGTTAACTTAGAACATTCGTGGTGGAAGAAACAAATTATGTGTGAAGGGGGGGCACGGGCACCAGTACATTTGGCTATAACACATGGCCACACTGCGAACATACATTGAAATCATTCATGCTGGATTTTGAGAAGTTAGGGCATAGTGTACATCACAAATGTGCCCTCATTACATTTATGTACTTAATGTAGAGAAAAGGGCTCACCCATATATTGTGAGATTTCATATCACTGACACGTACCTTCAGTAATCGAACCTCAGATCTATTTAGCACAGTTGCACTTGCAGAGTGGTGAACAGTCAAGATTTGCCTCGCCACATTTGCAGGTAGAACAGTTTCCTTTGCATGAACACTTGACCAGTTCCTGACATGCTTTAGAGACATCCGATATTGTCATCCACACTGGTAACCAAGACCCTGAATCCTTGGTCCATCCATAGTATTGTGGAGATGGGATATCTTAATTAGCTCTCCTGCTTGAAAAACGACCCGTTTTACATGCTGCAGTGATGCGTCCTGCGTGGGTGGCAGTTTCTCCATCGATCGATTTTCGTGGCAGAAGAGGCTCCTTCTTGTCTCATTGATAGAGTTTGATGGACTCGATTTGTCGTACAAGACAACAGTCAGCCTTTCAAGGACCTGGAAATGCTCAGAATCAACGGTCATCTTCTGAAAGGGATGCTTGGCTAGATAAGCAAATGTCTCTGTGGCATCATCGTACACTTTCCAAGCCTGCCAGACTGACTTCTTTCCCTTGCCATGAAATGCTGATGTCGTGTCGCAACCCGAATATGAGTGTAATACCCCATTCACAGTGGTTTTGAAATTTATAGCGGCGTTGTAGCGGAGCGGCGACACCGCCATAACACCGCTACAAATGCATTCACAGTAGAAAAGTTATCCCGCTGCAGCAGCGGGATAAATATCATGTACCCATTCACGCTGCAGCGGGTGATTTTTATTACCTCCGTAACAAACACGTGTATGCATGGCTCATGACCCGCGAGTGACCCCGATATGACCGGAAATACTTCAGCGCGGGGTTTTCGATTGCTTGAAATTGCGCGCGCTAGCTGTAATTTACACACTCTTCCTCATGTAGCTAGCTCGATTTAGCTATGGATCTATCTATACTTTTACGTATTGCTGTCGCTTTCATTCTACTGGAATTGCAGAGAACGAATCGCAATATTTTAGTTCATTTTTATTGCTTCCAGTCACAATATTTTAATTTTTTGAAGTGTGAAATATTTTTATTTGGATAATTATAATATCTACATAATAATAAAATCAATTTGAATCCACTGGTTACTTTATTTCTATTTCACTTTATGTTCCCCATTGCTGGAGAAAAGAGGTCAGTGATAGGTAAGTAAACAAATCACACGTGTTTGTCGCGGTGTTATAGCGGAGAGCCTTCACACTGAGTAAACACCGCGACAGCAGCGGGACTGTCCCGCTGCTGTAGCTAGGCGAACCTAGCGATAGTTTGTCGCGGCGTTATCGCGAGGCGGTGTTATCCCGCGATAGTTTATAACGGGTCCGAGCCTTCACACTGAAGACAACACCGCGACAGCAGCGGGACAGTCCCGCTGCTGTCGCGGTGTTTGAGGCCACTGTGAATGGGGTATAAGACAGGTAGGGCTTGTGACCAGGGGGTTCAAACCCCCCCCCCTTTGGTATTTTTATGTATGTAAACCCCCCTAAAAAAAACCTAAAACCCCCCCCCCCCCAAAGGATTTACCTCTCACAAATTGGAAGGCTAATTCCTGCGCAACCAATTTTCATACCCTTTACAAAAGTGAGCAGTGCTCACCCGAGCATGAATTATTTTCGCAACTTTTGGTGTCATATGAAAGTTGAGTATATGAGCTTTCCATACATATATAACTTTTCCCCCTAGAATCATATATTTGTTATTTGGCAGCCATTTCAAAAGTGTATAGTTTTTTTCGGGACACACTGTAGTGCATGCAGAATATGAACCACAATCCTTGTGTCCGCTTCTTCGTGATTGCAGTTTCCCATGCCGATGCTAGATCCGACGGATGACACAGTTTCTCCTGATGTGACAAAAATCTCTTCGCCATGTGGCCAGTGGAACTCTTTCACTTTGGATGTAAGAAGGCAAACAGTTCTTTCTTATTGATTGGGTCACGAAGAAAATCCATCCAATTGCCTGGAAGCTTGGTCTGGCCAGACACTTTCCTACGGACGCCAGTTCCCCTCTTTTCACGGGTAGACTCTTTCAAACTATCTGGAATGTAAGTGTCCCACACAAGATCTAATCTCTTTACAGCCTTCAGTTGCTTCTCGAGGTATGGAATGAAGACTTCGTTGGCGTATCCATCAAATGTACTGGTGCCTATAACAGGCAGACAGTGGACGATGACAGCTCCATCGAAGAATTTACAGCAATATGCTGATGGTGGCTCTGGTTGGTCAGGCTGCTCAAGGCAATGCAGCAGGTCAGACTTTGTACCTGGTAGATGAAGATTACCAAAGTCTGACAGAGAAGGAGGGAAGGACTCTCGTGTGCGAAGAACTCAGCTAAGTCACTTTCACGGCTCTGCATAGCGATGCAGAATTGACCAAATAGTGCTACATTGTTTTGAAGCACTTTGATCTTCTTGTCTTTCTTCTGAACTTTTTTGCCGTGGGATTTTCTGAAGAGAGCCAGTGAATTTCTCTTAATGGATCGTGGATTGAGTGGGTGCGCTCATCAAGCACGGTCTTGACAAACTTTTGGTATTGTTTCCTTCCAGTCTCTTCCAGTGTGCGGACTGTGGTAACAACGGCTGTGTCTGTGAATTTGCGACTGTCCAGCGTTACCAGATCATCAAACTCATCCAAAAATGGATTACCCATTTGCCTGATGGTTGCAGAAAGGGCATTGACTTGTTTCTGGAACGACTTCTGCGATGAAAGACCTTGCTCATGGTGCTGGAAGTTCTTAGGATTCTCCATATCATCTCCTGTGAAGTACTCATCTCCAAACTCTTTCAGCATTCTAGCCATTTCTGGTCCAGAGAACATCCATCGTCTAAGAGCAGCAGGGTTTTCCAAGAGTCCAATAGCGCCACCTGCACCTTTCACAATCTTGTTCTCTTGCTCATGGGCCTGGTCAAAAGGCATCAAAGAAAACGTGTTTGATATTTTGGAAAGAACCCAGTGTGAGTGTTCATCAAACTCCTTCTTGACAGTGGCTGGTAGGGACTTCATATCTCGAATGTGAACAGGCATCCACCTGGAATAGTTCACATGGTCCAAGGCGAAGAACAATGGGGTGAGCTCTTCTAGGACCTTCACATACAGTGTAAAGTTTTTCTCTCTGTGAACTCTGATGAAGATGAGTATAAGGGCTTCATATTTCATGATCTGGTCCCAGAACATGAAAGTAGGGCTCTTCTTTAGCATGGTATCTCTCCACTCCTTAGCTGATTGTTCATCCTTGGGGCCCGTAGTTAGCATGAAAGCCTCCTGCTGCAAATTGTGCAAAGTCAAGAGAGAGACTTGATGACCATGCCGGGTTCGAGTAAGGTTTGCAGCCTTCAGGAACGAGTCTGCTGTTCCAACCGATGCTACCTGCGTCTCTGTTAATGATGTCGTCCACCCAGAACCGTCAAGGAGATTGTCAATTGTTGACCATAGGGCCATTTCTGTGTGTAAACCACCTAGCATTACCACTTGCTTATTCTCACCATGAGTATCCGGCCATTTCCATTGTACAAACTTTGCGAGAGCAAATAAGGGCTGGTCAAATGTAGTGACTGGGATTTGTCCTGGATTTAGATACTCCACAGCTTGTCTCTGGACATCCATCCCATCAAAGTGATTATGCATTGTATATGTGGGGGCTCCAGAACAACGCCCCTGCCCCCTTATACTTATGTGAATGTTTTGCCGGGAGCTCCAGCCCTTACATCGTTCATAAGGTCAAAAAGAAACGCTAATGGCGTTTTTACAATTAACACAACGTTTATTATACAGTATTTTTAATTTGGGGGCTCATGTACGACGCCCCCGCCCCCGCCCCTTATACTCTTATATGAATATTATGTTGGCGGCTCCAACCCTAACATCGTTCAGTTGGTCCTAAGGAAGCCCTGTTCCAAAAGTTGCATTTGTACAGCAACAAATCAATGTTTTTTTAACCTTATATATTATTTGGGGGCTCTAGGACGACGCCCCCGCCCCTCACATAAACAATTGCCGGGAGTTTCTAACCTAATATTGGTTAGGAGGTCATAAGGAAGCCCTGTACCAAAAATTACACATGTGCTACAACAAATCAATGTTATTTCACCTTATATACTATTTGGGGGCTCCGGGACGACGCCCCCGCCCCCTTAAATGGATTTTTGCTGGGGGCTCCTATCTTAATATCGTTTAGTAGGTCCTAAGGAAGCCCTGTACCAAAAATGGCGCTTTTATCCGGCAGGTAACGATAATCGATAAATTTGACGCTAAGCCACCCGACTATGTGTCACTCGGTGGACGTGACTGTGTGTGGGGAAATTAAAACGGGCAGGGGTTTTGCCCCCCTCCCCCCACTCAGTGTTATTTAGGGTACACATATGCGTGTTCCCAGCACTCCCCCTTTCTGAATAAGTGCGGTGTATGAAGTCAATACAGGTAGATTTTTTTTCTTTTGTTATAGGAGCCTTTTGAGAACCCCCCCCCCCCCCCCCCGCCCCCCATTTCAGCATAAGTCCGGTGTATAAAGTCAATACGGGCAGATCTTTTTCTTTGTTACGAGCCGGAGATTTTGGGAACACGCATGCGGTCCCTCCGTTCCCGTAGTGGGGGGGGGGGGGGGGCTACACGTACACGTGGTACGAGCGCACACGCACGTTCTTCTTCTGCCAGCAGAAGTGACTGTGTGTGCGAACGGGTGGAAAATAGTTCATCACTTCTTTCATTTCTACGTCCAAATTTGTAATCAGTTTCAAGCTAAGGTAAATGCAAAATTGGATGATATCGGCTAACTGATATTTTGGTTCTTTGCCTTCTGTTTCAACACTGGCTCCAAGCCAATGTCGCATGTCGCATCATCGACCTTTTTGAGGGGGTATCGTGCGCTGCCTGTACAAGAGACTTGGCTGGAAAGGTTTGGCTGCAAGATGTGAATCGATATACTTAGCACTTTCCGTATTACAGCAATACTTTCCCATTATTCTTGCCTAAAACTCAGCGATTTTAAAGATCAAATGTATGAAGAAAAAGAAAAATCACAAAGCTATTTATTATTCAAGTTTGAAACTTCCTCTTTTTTCTTCTCTCTCTCTCTCAAAATAGAGAAAGCAAACAATACAATCACACCTCGAACATAGCGAACATATATATTATGTTCTGTATGCATAAACAGTGTGGCTGCTATGCACCGCGAGTCCTTTGTTTGACCAACCCCCCGATTACGAAATGCGATTTAAAGGTCTGTATTACGAAACTGGCCTATTCAACAGAAATGATGAACTTATCTACATGAACATTTACTAAAGGCTGTCACCATGATTACCTATTTGAGACAAATCTTCATAAATTATTCATATTAATAGGAGGATTTAATTATTTTCTTCACTTCAATTAGTAGGAAGTTCAATTGACCTACATTGTTTCATTCATTTTTAAATAAAAGTTTAGCGCATGGTAAGAACAACATTTGCATTATACATCTTTTCTTTTACAGTAAAGAGCAATATTGGTCATTTTCGTAGTTTGGATGACTTATCATACCGTTTTGGGCAAATTCATCAGCTCCAACTTCAAGTTGCAAGTTTCCTGAGAGATTGTATTGAGATGCATCACCATCCTCACTCATAATCTCAGAGCCATCCAGGAGAACAGACCATCTTCCAGTGTTAATGAATAAGAGCAATACATGATGCCAGCGACCATCACAAAGGGTATGCCCAGTGGATGAATAAATCTGACTGAAAAAATAAAACATTAAGGAATTCAATTATGCAACAGAATGAAAGATCCAATATGGTTATACTGTAATTACAATTTAGCGAGTTCAAGCTGAAGATTGGGGTAGGTAGCATACATATTTTAACAGAATTTTTCTATGCTATGTTTGTCTTCTCAATTTCTGATTTACCTATAGTCAGGTTAAGATATGGTTTGACCCCCAAAAATTGCAACAAAAGGTTTTTCAACGGTTTCTAGTAGTATTCGACCTCAGAAATAACATACTAAAAGTATACCGAAATCAAAGGTTCAGAAAGCTGTTATTATCAAGATGACGTCCAAGATCAGTGGCCGACGATACCTAAAATTACCATAAATCACTTTTTTCCATCATAGAAACACAATTTTGGTGTCTATCCCATGGTTTCGGGAAAGAAACCATCGAGACAAGTAAGAATAATTTGTGATGGTCTAGGAAACCCCAAAATCAAAAATCTGGGCTTATTACCAGCTATTGATCACCAGGAGTTTATTTGGCTGGGGTTAAGTTATCAAACAAGTGTTCTGGAAGGGAGAGTCTGGTACATCACAATATGTACCTATCTGAATTGAGGCATACTATGGGCCTGTCGTCATCAGCTCGAGTTTGCCAAATACGCCGCTATTTCTGATTCAGGTAATTAGCCGGACCACGAAAAAACAGGATATTTGCTCAAAAAATCTTCCAAAGATATTTTGGGCTAGTTTGCAAAATAGCCCACTATTTGTGGTCCGTCCTCATCAGCCCGAAGACTCGTACTATGCGCTAACACTGAGCAAATTTCTCCAGCTCGAGTTTCGAGCTGATGAAGGCACGATTTGTAACTTCGGATTAATTTCCCGAATCACAAGATAGCAGGTTATTTGGCCCACTCGAGCTTTGTTATTCCTGTCTAATCTATCCTGATTGAGGTGTCATATGAAAGAGCGGAAAATGAACTTTATAGAAATGTGATTTTCTCTTTGAAATTCAGATACCACCCACCAACTGACTTGTTAGTACCCTCTTTTCAAATTTTTTTTTAGCATTCATAGCACTCATAGGAGTGTAAACAGCCGAACCAGTAAATCCAGTTGAATCGCGAATAGTCTACCGGGCTGTACGTAAGCTGTACGTAAGTGGCCACAGTACTAACAATTCCTAACTAACCTCCTCCTTACCAACCCTTAATGTCCCATTTATTTAGATTAACAAGCTAAGGCTTTTAAAGAACACTAAAGTTCAAGATATCTCTTGATGTAAATAGATGTTGAAGAAAAGACATAGATCCTAAGGATTTATTGATACTATTTTCATTGTTTAATTATACATGTATATACTGTCGGGAAAATCATTTGATACAGGTCAGTGATCTGTACATAAACATATATGACACCTTAAATATTAAATTGTTGTCCCAACGCTCTTATTCTTTGACTTTAATTATTTCTAATGAATCTATTTCAATTATTGATCTGTGAACTAATCCCTCACCAAAGTTGGAACGCCCGCTAACAGACCATATTTCATGTGTTCCTTCTCGGTTCCCAAATTCGCTGTTTTTTTTTGCAGTGAAGGACAGGAGATAGGCATTATATATATTATATGCATTACTTAACATTTTATTGTTCATAAGTAATTAAAAGTGTGCTTACATAAGGGTTTAATTCTTATGCCGATGCTTTTCACACGTAAGTCCATGCATGATATAAGAAAATAAATAAGTGCTTTATGATCAATGAAAATTCTTACTTCATAGTTCTCAACCATATTTAGGGTAATGTTGACTGGAAACACAACAGATTCACTCACCCAGCTTCTTGGAAAAAAAGACTGCAAGGATTGTTAATGCCGAACTGAAGATTACCCATTCCAAAGTGAATGAGCTGCTTGTCAGATGATGTCATATCTGCCTTCACCCAGAGAGAAACAGTTACATTCTGCAATTTGGTGCTCACATCAGCAGAAAACACAATGGAAGATATCTCGGGAACCAGTTTGAGATCGTAGTTATCAGGAATAACTGGGTAATAAAGGTAGCACAAGGTATACATGTCACAATTACGGTGAATAGTGTGCAGGGGAAGTAAAACCTTTATTCATTAATCACGGTCCAATCATAATTTACTATTACAGTCAAACCTGTCTATAGCGACCACCCAAGGGAACACAAATAGTGGCCGTTGAAGACAGGTATGCATTTGCGGCCCTTTTGATTGTGAATAGTTGATTGACAGCACTCGCAAGGCCTCTGCCAGTGGGCAAACAATTCTCTGTGGCTATAAGATGGCTCAGTCGGGCGAAAACGAGGCGGAAAGCTGATCGATAAATCTAACAAAGCAAGCTTATTTTGGGGTTTAAAAATTAAATAAACAAAAAGTGGTGCGGTTTTTAGTCAGAATTAAAATAAAAAACAATTAAACATAATTTGCTGTCTGTGAAATTGTCTGGTATTTTTTTGTCAACGCATATCAAAAATTATTTAAAATAAACTCAATTTGATTGAAAGCAGGACTCACCAGGCCTCTAGCTCTCGTATGCTACCGTCGGTGCCTGAGCACGACAAACAAGCGAGTCATCGATTGCGAACTTCATGACAATGACTATGTATTATTATGTTTCATTGGGCACAGCCCATAATGAAACGTGCAAGAAACAACATCCTGTCGGTAATTATATTTTTTGATCGACAATTTAATAAAAGCTTTAGGATTGTATAGTTAGTTCTAGCTTCATAATTAAGCTGCTGCTGTGCCGACGATCGCCTAGCTGTGAGCGAAATTGTTCATGCGCTGCTGTGGCTGGTCGCAACACGGCTGTTGTTGGCCGCTATACAGCTGGCGATGGCGGTCGTTGTGTGGGCATTTTCGGTGGCCAGCGGAATCAAAATGAGTGGCCGCTGGTTGCGTTAGACAGGTGGTCGTTGTGGACAGGTTCTTAACTACATGAAATCTCACGGGGGAGGGGGGGGGGGGGGTTAAGTGGTCGTTTTGGACAGGAGGTCGTTGCAGACAGGTGTTCGTCAATACAGGTTCGACTGTATAGGAAAAAAGGATGTCGTTTATTAAAGAATGTCACTGCATTAAGTTTGAGCCAGAGCCGAGTCAAAGCTAACAAAAGCTGAATGATTTTACAACAATATATATATATATATATAAGTATATATTCTGATATATGAATACCAATTTGGTACCCATGATCATCAACATACTACGTAGTACCTGATTCACATTCGTCCCCTTTAAAGCCAGGATGACAAGTACAAATAAAATGCATGAAGCCGTCTGTGCAGGTACCATTATTCTTGCATGGGCTGGAAACACACGATCTTGTAAGCTCTTCACAGTTTGTACCCCTGAAATATATAATGAACAAACATGTTAACAAAAAAAAATAAAGAAGTGACATAACACACAGTATGCAATGCTAACTGTCAGTTAGTTGTATCGTCTCCAACTATCTTCCCCTTAAATCTTCATCTTTATATTGAAAACTGTTATAATGACAACAACCTTGCTTACAATCAAGTTGTGTAATTATGTATATTCTTTTATATATGTTATGTATTACATTGGGTTTGACGGACCTACGTGCTTCTTAAGAAACAATCTTTATTACCATTATTTATTATCTTAATAGCGTTAATAGCATTTCTTCTCCCCCCCCCCCCCCCCAATTCAAATGTATATTGTCACATCGCCATTTACATGTCAGAACCATGAATAATCTTATACAAAACTGTTATTGCTATATCTACAGTTCTTACCGATAACCTTCTGCGCATTGGCAATCAAACCTATCAGTTCCTTCTATGCATGTACCAAAGTTGACACAAGGGTTGGAGGAGCATTCAAGAAGGTCAACTTCACAGAAGTTTCCTGTGAATCCTTTAAAGAATAAAACACAAAACATTGATCCTGTAAAATCAAATCATAAACATATGAACAGTATGTATTCATTAATTGTTGTGTAACCACAAATAGATTTACAATATGTTTTACTGCCTTAAATAATTACAATGTATATATTTAAGAACAAGAAGACACCTCCTGATTGAAAAACATGTGAATGTGGAGGCAATATTTGTAACTCATTTTATCACCAGGTGTTCAATTAAATACCAAAAACTGTCATAAACATTCTGATGCCTTGCAGTCATGTGTGTCATGAAAAACTCTGTAAAAACAAACAGAAATATTAGTGTCGGAAAACATGTAGGCTTTGATCAAAGTGTGTTTCTAGTGAAATAATTCCTCATTTTTATTACGTAATGCATCATTTGGTTTCCTAGGTAACCTTCCCAGTACTAGTAACGTTGTAGATATGTGACCAGTAATTTCTTACGAACCACTTGAGCAGGCGCATGTATATCTTGATCTTCCATCTATACAGGTTGCTCCATGCTGGCAAGGATCAGAAAGACAGTCATCAATTTCCTGATCACAGAGGTCTCCAGTTACCCCCAGTGGACATATGCAGCGGTAGCTATCCCACTATATTAAATTTGCAAGAAATGAATATAATATTAAACCTATGCAGCCACGTATATGTCAAACAACTCAAATTTATGTGTTTGATGCAATGGAAATACTATTACAAGAATATATTTATATATTTAAACACAATTTGAAATATTTCTTTTTTTATTCTATGAATTATTCCCTTCCAATAAACTGATCTGTATAGTCCAGGCTATATAGACCCCATAGGAAAGGGCCTGAACCTTGTTTTTTATATTTTATATATAACACGGTTTTTGGTGGATTCTTGTCGATTCGAGGGTACTGAATCCAAATTCGTTAAGTGCCAGACGCAAAACCTTGAGCATTTTTCAGAAAATGCGAAAATTCTAAATGGTCGCCAAGATGGCCGCCAATTCATAAAAAACATTTATTCTACGGCCATTTATTAGATTAGTTGATGGTTCCGAGTCATTTCGAAGGTGCTGGTTCCGAATCCGATGAGTGCCACACGTGAAACCTCGGGTATTTTTAGGTCATTTATCAGGTGATTTGATAATTTGTTGTCAATTCAAGGATGCTGATTCCGAATCTGATGAGTGACACACGTGAAGCCTTGAGCATTTTTTACCAAATGCAAAAACATTCAAAATGGCCACCAAGATGAAAATCATGAAAACATTTATTCTATGGCCGTTTGACATCTTATTTTAATGGTTTCTTGCCAATTCGATGGTGCTGATTCCGAAAACTATCTGTGCCAGACGTTTGTGTTCCATGCAAGCACAATAGAGCAACTGTACTTGATCCGCATCCATTTGTTGTTGGTGTCGGGGCACTTGAAGTAGAGGCGAAACAAGAAGAGGCATATGTAATAATGGCCTATAAATGAGGCAAAGAATGGTCACTCAACTTTCCAAATTTTGTGCGTTCGATGACACAGATATTCTGTTCAATTCTTGCACACCATCTACATTTCTAAACTAATGGCATACCACACACACCAAAGGTGGTAATGGAATCAACATCTTACACTTGAGCAGTGAGAGATGTCAATGAGGTTATCAAGAAACACAAGAAAATCATGCCCAATCTATTCGGAGCTTATGCATTGACTGGATGTGCCACCGTTTCCTGTTTATATGGAGTAGAAAAGGTGTCATTTACTGAAGAATTTCGAGCCCTATCCTGATTCTCTACTCCTTGAAAATACTGAAACCCCTCTCGATGAATTAACAGAACCCTGCTTGACATACATATGTGGCATCCCTATAGGGAGAAGAACCAAATGATCCTCTAGTCTTGACACAAGGCGAAGGAACATTTTAGCAAGGAAGGCTGGTGGCAAGCGCCTAGTCCCTCCTTCATTGATGAATTTTCCACCAACTATGGCCACTTTTCGGCCACATTACGGACACAGCGTGTCCATTACCAAGTGCTGTTGTAGGTGGCTGCTGGCAAGCCAGTACTCCTATCCCTAGATCCATTGAATAATGGATGAAAGGAGAAGTCTTCTACGATTCAACCTGTATATCTCGAAGATGATCAGCCAGTCGCGCAGGAAGAAGTCCTCAATATCATTAAGTGTGGGAATAGGAGCGACTGCAGAACAACCCAGTGCAGCTGCGCGAAATCATCACTTGCATGCTTGGAATTCTGCCGCTGTAAGGGCTTAACCCCGGACTATGGGTGGGGTTAAGGGGGGGACTTTAACCCTTACTGTACTGGGCTATTTTGAGCACCCTCTGACTGGGGGGGGGGGGGGGCCTCGGAGGCCCCCCCCCCCCTATGATCTCGGCCGTCGGATGTCCGCTGAACACGAAAATTTGCATATTTGTAGATATTTACGTAAGGAACAAGATGGTATAATTATTTTTTTCCTAATATGCAAATTTTTGTCGTTATAGCCTAATTAATTATGCAAAATGCTAATTTTATGCATTTCACAGAAAACTCTACATATTTGTCCGTAGACTTGTGAAGAATCTTGAAAATGTATTGAATAAATGTTTCCTTCATCTCAAATTCATGAGGTTTCATTATTTTTATGATATTTGAAAATGCATAGGTTAATTTGCATAAATTATGAATACGCAAATTACGCATTCATGAATATCAAATCTGGAACTATATTTAGGGAACTAGAATCATTACAAAAATTGTCAGACTCCACTTTTTTATTGTTGAAACTCATTATTCATCGAAACTTCTCTTCTAATACAAAATAGTTATTTCATGTAATTAATAATGATAATTTATGCAAATTTGATGCGATTTTCAAATATTTATTTTCTTATGTATTTTATTGTTTTTTATTTCTTATTATATCTATTGTTTTATTTCTTATGTATTCTTTTGTTCTGGAATACATCAAGTTACTCTGAGAAACATATAAAAGCAATTTGATATCAATTCATATCTTCACATTTCTGCTTGTACATGAATATATGAAATTATAGCACTTTTTTGATGACATGCACATACTAATTGTTATGTAACACCTTACAGGTATATCCGATTTTGACGAAAATGGTATCAAAATGTGCGCAAGACTTGAGGAAAAAAAGTCATGAAACGACAATTCAAAATTCCAAGCGGTTGCGGCGTGATCTCCGAAAATGTCGAGGGGGGGGCCTCCCAGGCCCCCCCCCCCCCCCCCAGTACAGTAAGGGTTAATAGCCCCACCTATAGCTCGGAGTTAAGCTTATTCCACTTCGTTTTTTACACCAGCAAAATGTTGCTTAACCACAGACTATAGGTGGGGTTAAAGGGGGAGGGGGGGGCTCTAATAGCCCCACCTATAGTCCGGGGTTAAGCTTATTCCACTTTCTGTTCAGACACGTATTTACCAAAGTGGGCTAGCCCCACCTACAGTACAAGGTTAGCTGGCCCAGCAAAAAATGAGGTGCTAACTCCGCAATTGCGGTGCCAAGCAAAATGATTGAGAACAGAAACGAAAAATAGTCCGGTACTACGCAATAAAGCGAATTAATGAATATTCACGCTAAGCAGTTAGTACGGGGCTATCAAATTGCGGTGAGAACAGCCAAAATAGTTAGTCCGTGGTTATGGGACTAGTACGGGGTTAAGCAAAACAAATGAGCAAAACATCAGCAGAGAGTGACAGTGATATTAGCAGTTGTGAATACGTCAGATAGCTATAATTTGCTGTTATTGTCACTCGCGTTTTCCAGTGTACTGTAGTTAAAGCACTGGATTCTGTAGTTAAAGCACTGGATTTCTGTCTTAAACTAAGTCAAAATTGTTCACCCTTTAATAAACCATCCGATAATCACAATTGGTTAAGCTACCCCACAAGACTACCGGTAACCTTGGGAATTTAGTATTGCATCTAAACTTGTGTGAGTAACCTCTAGACAAAGCACACACTATACTATTTCTATGAATACAGTTGGCATAAATTATTGTACATGTTGGATATGTCGGCCATTTTAATCATAGTTGGACTGGAGAAAATCAAACTAGTAAAGGAAAGTTTCTTTGTCTGCGGATAAATGAGCTAAAGGTAAACAATTTGATGATAACAATTAAGAAACTGCGTAATAATGATTGATGTAGAGAGATTCGGAACTGGTTCGCATCTGGCAATTATCGGGTTTGGAATCAGCGCCCTCGATTTGCCAAAAAACTACCATGCAGCATGATGAATATCCATAGAATAAACGTTTTCGTGATAAGGCGGCCATTTCGATAATTCCTTGAGATCTAAGATGTAATTTTGTTTAATCTGTTGGGGTTGAATTCAAGCAATGAACTATTTTTATACCATAAATTGTAATAACTTCTTAATCTCAACAAGATCAACAGAAAAGATTTTTGTTATGATTTAACTTGCGTCCTGCGCCCGCTTATTTTAAGGGTTGTCAGTAGGTTTATACTACGAGAGCATACAAAACTCTGTATGACATTTGGTAATCACACTTTGGCAAATATACTCCCATCAAAATAGTTCATTGCTTGATGTCAGCCCCAACAGATTAAAAAAAAAATCACATCTCAGTCAAAGAATTATCATTCTTTTCAAATAATGTCCTGATACGAAAGCAGCATGTTGAAGTTTACAATGGAATTTCAGGCATAGAACGCCATTCCCTCTCAAGATGAAAGATTATACCTGGTCTTCACATGTTGAGCCTCTAGCACAGCGATGATTGACACAGTCATCAATGTCAACTTCGCAGATAGGTCCAGTAAAACCAGACAGACATTCGCAGAGGAAACCGTCTTGATTAACAGTGCACACACCACCATTGTAGCAGGGGTTGTTATCACATGGTGTTGACTTGAGCTGGCACCGTGACCCGTATGTTCCTTCATTACAAAGACAGATGTAGCTATTGATGCGATCGACACAGGACGCCCCGTTTTCACATCCGTGGCTCACACAGTCATCAATGTTAATCTGTTTTATTGGTAAAAAGAAAAATGGTACAGTGTATAGGTTTCTTCATGATAAGGTAATAGGCAGATTTACGTAAAAGAACATTTTAAAAGTTAAATGTTAAAAGTGTCAAAACAGGTGTAATGCAGCCAGTGAGTATCTGATAGGATATAATAATTGAAATACATCGTGTGACGGAAATTGTGGATTGAGCTAAACTAACTTTCAATGTATTTTGGCATAAATAGAAGCTTTACATCTAATGTGATATGCTCTACACAAATGAGAAACTAGATGGACCTTCGACTATGTGCAATCGAAAATGATGCCTCCACCATGGAGCAATCTTACAAGCCAAAACAGAAGCAATTTTTAAAATACAAGTTTGATAATGATTGTAATCCATTAAAAAGGTTATCAGAATATAGTGATTACAAGCTATTTTTCATATACATGTTTGACCCTTTGATTTTTTACCCTAAAATATAATCAATTCGTTGGCTCTGCAAGATACATAGATTTCTTGAGTTTGATGGTAATCCATCCGTCGGTTCTATTGACAATACATTCAAAAGCTATTTTTGCATACATAATGAGTCCTGTGACCTTTGACATTTGTGACCAAAATCTAATCAGTTCATTTGCTCTGCAAGATACATAAATGACCCAAGTTCGGACGGACAGACAGAAAATCCGAAAACATTATAGCGGAGGCATAACAATAAGAAGCAGATTGTTGATATGGACTACATGGACACTGATTACCAAAGTTCTCCAAATCCGAGTCAAAAGGATCATGTCCAGGAAGACATTTTCTTTAGTGCCATTTCCTCTAACTTCAACAGGGTCTCATTATATTTCCTGTAAAAGTATGGCTACTTATCATCAGGGCTCAAATTAATTTTTGTCCACGGGGGCTCTTCTTTAGTACAAATTTCCATTGAATTGGGATCGGCATTTTCCTTCTTAAAATGTTACAACTTAGCTATGCAGCTAATAGTCAGATACACTCCATCTGGCTCTGTACGATCGATGTACAGGCCTACAGTTGCCTCCTTGCCAACATGTTTCGTATTACTTATTTTAGCGTTCGGTTGATTTACTGGTCGAGGCTCATTATTTGCTGTTTTGGGGGGAATCACCAGATTTCAGAGGATTTACGCTTTTCACAACGAAAAACTTATCCATGTTTCGGTCCTTGCGATCGCCTCTACCTCCAGCAGATAGGGGGCGGCAGCGTGCACACCGGTACTACTAGTGCAGTATAGCCACTGCTCACGGCCTCTTTGCACTATGAACTTCCGTTGTTTGTATCGGTAATACTCATAGAGATGGGGGATTTAAATTTTGCAATTGCCACCGTGAGCAATCTGACGGAGGCAATTATGTAGCTCACAGGGGCGACTCGCCCATCGCCCCCGTGTATTTTGAGCCGTGCGTATCATGCATAGGGAAAAATACCCCCCCCCCCCCCCACTTTCCCCAGATTGTTTATAGCTGCCCTCTGAATTATCAACTCTCTTCTTATGCCGCATATAAATTCTCCCAGTGCCACATTAAATTTTTCCTGGGATAAATATACCAATGCCTTCAAAAGTAGTTGTTTCCTGTGCAAGATTAATCTGTACCAGTGTTAAAATTATTGTCATGGAGCTAAACAATAAGAATGGAAATAAAGCAACTGTATTGCACAAAACAATCCTTCCCTCAATTGGTGGCTATTATTGTGTGCAAAATGCATGTGTAGGTGGCAAAGGAGTGACTCTGCGAAGAAGCATATAAAGCAACCAAATTGTTAAGCATCTTTGTAAAGATCAAGACACCTGGCTATACTTACTTCACACCTGTTACCTTTGAAGCCTACTCGACACTGGCAAGTGAATGTCCCCCATTGGTTGATACACCTTCCATCATGCTGGCAGGGGGATGGTGACATCTCACATTCGTTGATCTCAGACTCGCAATCTAATCCAGTGAAACCTTCTTTGCACATACATGTGTAACCACCGATTTCATCCTCACAGCGTACAGTATTTCCACTTGTGCATGGCTTTTGACGACAGTAGTCTATATGCCTGATGCATCTTCTTCCCTGAAAACCTAGAGCACACCGGCACCTACAGTGTAGAAAGGAATAGAGGATTCATAAAACTATCAAATTAGATTAAAAATGCTTATTAGAACGAAGACATCAGCAGCTTGAGATATATAGAAAAGGGGACCACTCCCAACATTTGTATGGAAGAGATTACATTTATGGAACATGTTCTAAACTCAGCTATGCTTGCTAATGTGGTGGGCCAGTAAATGCGTTGAAGATGACAAGTTCGAATATAAATAATAACACAGGAAGCTCGGAATTACAGTTGAAGTCCAATTTATTAAATATATATATCAATCGTTGCAAACGAAGAGTATTATTTGTATATAAACATTATAAATAAACTGCTTCTCTCAGAGGCTGGGCGGCCCTATTGATTGAAATTAACAGCACATCCTACTGAACATGGTAAAGGAATGAAATAAAACTAACCCCAAAATCCCGCACATGGCCTTTAAGTACTCCGGCACCCGAAGAGGTTTAGATATCCCATAGTATACCCAGCCAATAGGAGGACCCTTACTCCGCCAACCAATTACAAGACGGGATACATGCAATTACCCTTAGGTCAACCGACCAATTAAAAGAGAAGTTATACCTTTACTTAATTATAACCAATGACAAAGCATCATAGATACGAGTGATTTAAACTGGTCACCGACAAAAATGGGAGGAGTCTATCTCTTCGCGAGAATGTCGCGTCCCCGGCAAAACAGTCTATTGTCTATTAATGTGTTGTTGGAAATGAACACCTGTACATGTACATCTTGGTGCAGGAATTCATTTCCAACGTGCTTTTCGAAATGAACACTTTAATCTAATGCAAGAATTCAAATACTATTGGAAACATAATTAATGCTATTTAACTTTTAGGTGAATACAATTAATCAACCCAGCCCGACTCTTATATGGCTCTAGCGCCCCCTTTAGCCCAAATAGCGTACCACTACAAATCTCCCCTACTAAAACGATCTTTCACCTGGAGATCGTACAAAATTAAGATAAAATATTAGATTACCAACTGGGAATCATTTAATCAAGCAATACATATCTTTATTGCTTTAAAGCATAATTTTGTCAATATACCATCAACACAGCATATTTGGGCTTCATTAACCAACACTTTGATTTAAGAATGTACTTAAAAAGAATTACAGTTAACATTCTCCTTGTAATGTCAAACACTCATTACCCATGCATAATCACATTATACAACAATATCTAAATTTATTTATTTTACAACCAATTAACCAGGAAGACCTGCAATTGCAATGTCACCTTGCAAATATAACCCAGCCAACAGAATATAATGTCAGGATGACGTCATGCCCTTCCTCTACTTTGGAGCTGGATATATCCCCAGACCTCCAAATCAAAGGCAGGCATAAACATCATCCCTCGATTTTAACTGCTCCCAAACATGGAAGGGTATAACCACTAAAATGACAACACAATGACATCGTGCAAAGTCAACTGGTAATTGTAATAATAAATAAACACAACCTGTTAACCACATTACAAACAACCTACATGCATATATTCCTTAATTTCATTCTTTCCTCAAACCCCCATGAGAAGAAGTTAAACTGTACAATCTACAACATCTTCACCACGAGAACCAAACATCACTGGAAGCAAGACTAAACATGCCTTATTATATACATACAATTAACACCTTTCTCATGAACCTGTATAATTATGTATCATAATAATCTCAACATTCCCAGTCTCAGCAACAACCAGCTGTGTCTAATTATCTCATCGAAGCTACTTCCAACTAACATTATAAAACTCATACTCTATTTTGTCACATATGTATTATTTTATGTCTACTAAATGTAGACTCCAACTGTTTAATTTTTATCTTTTTTTATATACAGTTACCAAACAAATATTAAGTGCCGACTTGGCACAGGATGGCTTCTTAACAAAACGTTAAATCCCCTGGTAACAATAATTTTGTACCTGTACATCGCAAATATATGAAAGATATCAGGAAAAACATCATACAGGACAACTAATGGAGCTGGATATCCCTAGACCTCCACAACGTACTCCGTATGATGTCACCTTCCATCTTTACAATATAAAATGCGTGTAAACAAACCTATAACAAGTTAAAGCACCAAAATATTTGCATTCATACATTTCGATACATTGAAATAATGCAGAATTCAGCAAAATATCATACCTCAAATATCATGCCCACTATACCAACATTATGAGACGGGATCAGATCATATTAAAGGATAACCCCCTCCCCAAAACATTCAACCCTCAATTCACCCTAGCTCCTAATTTAGCATTTTGTAAATAAGCTAACGAATTGTTATTAGTAAATATAACGAATGGGGCTCCCAACAAGGGATCTCTAAATTATCCACTAATTATTATTCAACGCTGTTATTTTTTCTTCTGTATGTTTCAATGGTTTATTAGCATATGCTAAATGATGACGCCTTCCATCCTCCCCTACTTGTGATAGGCAAGGCCCTTAACCTTTTAGGGAATTGTATCAATTTCTAAAAACAAAACCCTTTAAAAAAACCCGGATAACTAACTGGTGCCTGAATCCACTTCTCTTTGAGCAAGTTAAATTAATCATTAGTTAGAAGATTCCACTCAAACTTAGGTAGTTTTTCCCTCCTCTTTCCTTTCACTAAAGTGGGGATTAATGTTAGCTGAATCAATGGTGCAGCTAACTTAGCAAATTAATAAACAAAACGTCTTTAATTTACATCTAATCCCAAGGAGCGCCCAGCCTCTATATGAATTTGAATGTTAGCAAACATTTAAAACATTTATATTTTATTACCAAATTCTCAATGCCTTTTTAGTCGCAAAAGAGAATTAAAATACCAAACTACAAGTACTCCCACCCTACCTTTAGAAGTTAGAAATGCACTCACAAGGAGTATTGGCTAAAAAAAAACAGTAACCTTGAGATTTCACTTTTCTATATCAATTTACTTAAAATACCTACTTCATTTTCTTCCAAATCTTTACCTGACGCCTGGTAGTGGAGAACGATCCTTTCACTGCCATCGGTTTAACTCTTTTCTCTACTTTTGCTGAACAGGATCTAGCCAAATGTCCAAACCCCCCACAACGCCAGCAAGCATCCTTGCTTGATTGAGATTGAGATGTGTTATTTGGAAGGTAATTGGGTGGAGATCGGGAAGTGGAGGGATTCTGAAGCAACAATTGTAGTGGAGGACGACAGTTTCCCTGCCACTGGTAACCTCTTTCCTCTATTGTTACTGGACAAAATCTAGCAAAATGACCAAACCCCCCACAATGCCAGCAAGCTCCATTGCCTAATTGAGGCGTATTATTTGGAAGGTAATTGGGTGGAGATTGGGAAGTGGAGGAAAGAAAGTTGACCTCTATTCTTACTGGACAGGATCTAAAAAAATGACTAAACCTACCACAACGCCAGCACGGACCCCTAACTTTTTGAGATGTGTTTTCCCGAGGGTGATTAGATGGAGATCGTCTGAAGAAATTCAGACGCAACGATTGCTCTAAAAGATTTTTTTCCATTTCACTCATTATGATACTGAACAATATTAAGTGCTTATATTATACTAATTTAAATTAAACGTAGGTTTAAGTTTAAATAATCTATCATATACTTACATTAATGCTAGCCAGAATAGCAAACGGGTACAAATAATTTCATTAACACACTGTTCCAACACTTAGTCTTACACTACAGTCTACAATAACTTTCAACAATCTAAGACAAAAATCCAAAAATATCCAAGATTCAACGGACGTTTCAATTTATCAGTTTAGTTCAGTTCTCACTGTCCAATTCTCGACTTTCAAAACATACCTCAGCTCAGCTTGTCTCCTTATCTCAACTTGTCTCCCGCCGAAGGTTGCTGCCTACGAACTTGGCGTTGCAGACCAAAAAAACCCAAGTTCAGCTCATCAATCGAAGCCTCTGAACATAAACTTTCTTCAATTGAGTCCACGCTACTTGCAGGTTGAATATCTTGACGGGGCATCGACGTAACTCATTTCCCCCGCGAGCTTCCCGATGTGCACATCTCGGGTGCCAGGCCAGCTGACAAACCAGGTCCGGAGGAAATAGCCAGACTTTGAGTACCTCCTGTACGGGGAACCTCCTTCAGGTAGTACGTAGCTGATCACCCAAGTAGAAATGGTTTGCAGAATACTTCTTCGAGGGGCAGTTGATTAAACAATATTTCGTCAATACCAAACGTTCTGGATATCACGGAATCGCTCTTCGTGGACGTGTGTTGGAAACGGGTAAATGGGGTCTCTCGGGTAACTTATCTCTCTCCGTCGTGATCCTCACAGTCGAGAAGAATGTGCAATGTGTTCCAAGAAAAGGGCTCCAATTACCCGTTGGTCCCACTGTTCGTACTGGACTACTCTGCTACCGCCACCTAATAAAACATGCCCTGAATAAACGCCAAGATACTCTATCGCTAACTCCACCGGTGAGAAACAGTTCAGCCACAGCAACTCAAAATACTTCCTGTGTTCCGAGCAAATAATATCGAGTTCGAGTGGTGGGTCGGCACGACGAACCAGCGGTAACCGCTAGCAAGCCAACGGCAAACTTCGCCGTTAACGAAAGAAAGCTGACCCCATCCGTACTACCAAATGTGGTGGGCCAGTAAATGCGTTGAAGATGACAAGTTCGAATATAAATAATAACACAGGAAGCTCGGAATTACAGTTGAAGTCCAATTTATTAAATATATATATCAATCGTTGCAAACGAAGAGTATTATTTGTATATAAACATTATAAATAAACTGCTTCTCTCAGAGGCTGGGCGGCCCTATTGATTGAAATTAACAGCACATCCTACTGAACATGGTAAAGGAATGAAATAAAACTAACCCCAAAATCCCGCACATGGCCTTTAAGTACTCCGGCACCCGAAGAGGTTTAGATATCCCATAGTATACCCAGCCAATAGGAGGACCCTTACTCCGCCAACCAATTACAAGACGGGATACATGCAATTACCCTTAGGTCAACCGACCAATTAAAAGAGAAGTTATACCTTTACTTAATTATAACCAATGACAAAGCATCATAGATACGAGTGATTTAAACTGGTCACCGACAAAAATGGGAGGAGTCTATCTCTTCGCGAGAATGTCGCGTCCCCGGCAAAACAGTCTATTGTCTATTAATGTGTTGTTGGAAATGAACACCTGTACATGTACATCTTGGTGCAGGAATTCATTTCCAACGTGCTTTTCGAAATGAACACTTTAATCTAATGCAAGAATTCAAATACTATTGGAAACATAATTAATGCTATTTAACTTTTAGGTGAATACAATTAATCAACCCAGCCCGACTCTTATATGGCTCTAGCGCCCCCTTTAGCCCAAATAGCGTACCACTACACTAATAAGCTAATATGTTTAGATTACCGATATCTTGTGTTTAGGTTTTCACAAGATCCCCCGTTCTGACATGGGTGTGCGTCACAAAACATGTCTTCACTGCATGTATGGCCTGTGTATCCTGCTTCACAGTCACAGGAGAAAGAGTTGATTCCATCAATGCACGCTCCATGCTCACAAGGTCTATTTAAGAAGAGAAAGAATATGCATGAGAATCTGACAAATGTAACACAGTGCATATTCTTAAAGCAACATGAAGAAGATGACTGATTAATGCTTTTTTTCTACGTGTAACAAAAAAAGTTATTAAAAATCAATCTTATTGATTGAGTGGAAAGATGGGGATTATTTAATTTGCATGAAAGTGCATTTATGGTAATAATCATATATATATATATTGAGGTCGAGATAAAGCAACACAAAAATTAATTAAAACAAAGGGAAAAAATAAAATGAAAGAAGAAAAAACGTATATAAAAAGCCAACATAATGAAAACAATAATATGTCATCGTATTGTGAACAATATTAGCAGGATTAAATAGTTCAGTTAACAAAAAATATGATACCCAAACAAATAAATGATTATAATGTACATGGTTGTCAGATTGACAACAAAGTGACACTCATATATTCATCAAATCAGAGTGCATGTAGACATCTACAGGGGTAGCATTATTCTCAATCCATTCAGACACGAATACATACATGTAGTTAATCTGCCATGAAACCTGTTTTAAAAAAAATGTGTTTCAAGGCATTCATTATGTCTCAATAAAACAGAATATGTATTTATCACCTTTGGAACAGTCGCAATTTGTTATGCTTTCTTTTTTATTAATAATATAGGATTTTCAGGCCAAATTCGTGAGTTGGTCATCTAAATTAATTTGTCTTGCGTTCAAATTCGAGGGTTTTAGTGCAGTCAGGTATATCTCGGGTTTATATTCCCTTTTGTAGTTTTCAAATCTATGGAATTTTTGTTAGAATCTACGTATGTTTCATTCAAATTAATGAACAATGTGCTTCTTTCGCTATTTGGTCATTCGATTTGGCGCAACACGATTTTCTGACAACGCGACGGTGTACTTCTAGCATTCTAATTCATTTGTAGCATTCAAATTAGCACTTTGTGCACTTGAATTGATGGTCAATATACATTTCTCGTTCATTTCACACTTTTTATAGCTCATTCTTTTTCTTTCAAGATTGTTTTTTCATGTGTATTTCATCATATTTCATTTTCTTGCATGTATACACTTATACTTATTAGATTTATCTGATATTCATCAGCATTTAAGTTTGATTGTTAAGAAGAAAAAAACGACTTGCATCTACGGACCTGATGGTCTCAGTATAATTTGTAAATGTTCATGTAAGGAAGTTTTTTGTCTTACTGATGTTTCATCATAAATTTATCATAATTTCACCATCATTTCATTATGGAAGAAGGGTACAATATTGTGACTGGGGTAGGGACTAGAGTCAACAATTTGAACATGATTCATTATTTAGCCATGTCTTTAGCCATCGATCTGCTGGCGGGCAAGTAAACTATGAAAGTCTCTAAGAAAAACAGAGGGGTGTGCTGGGTATATAAGAGACGATGTGAATTACTTTTGTAAAATTCCGAGTCTGTAGTAAAAAGGGGCGATTGAGGGTACCCCCACCTTTCCCGGGTATATGAACATGTCCGTGCAGAAATGCCATATCCCCTGATTTCGCCCTTCTTTACTTTATGTCTGACTACACCCATCTGCATTGTCCAGAAAATAAATAAATGGAATAACAGCTTAGACCCCAATGGAAAATCATGCATTTGAACTGCATTATTTAAAAACTGTAAAAGTTTGTTGCAATTCTTCCCCCTAACATTCCTAACTTGAATAAAAGCATTACGAATACGAATGACAGGTGTTAATTTGAATGATAAAAATTACGCTTCGACAAGTGAATATTAATTTGAATGCTAGTTGAGCAGTTTCTAAATTGAATGACAGATCTATGAAGCCCTTCGACCAAAATCCTAAATTAAATACAAAAACTGGAAAATTGAATGATAATTGGCATGGCAAAGCCGATCTGCGCTAACGTAAATGCAAAGTAAATGAATTTGAATGACAAACACGCAAATTTGGCCGGGAAATCCTATATTTACCCTTTTTGATATGCCTATGTCAAAGCCTCTTTATTTTGGGGATTAACACTTCTGTTGCTTTTTTTTAACTACTTTATTCTGTTGCTCGTTCGCCACACGTGCAATTTTGCTTAAAACAATAGGCACAATCCGAGGGATGGATTGCTTTCTGAGACACAAATATTTTGCACAATTAACCATTTCTGGCTTGGGATAGTGCCATTACACTTTTAATCTCCCACTGGCAATACCGTGTGAGTCAAAAAAAAGTTTACAACTAGAAAATTGCTAAATATTTTTAAAATCATCTATGGACAGTAAATTATTATACAGTGCGTCCCAGAAAAAACGAAACCGAGAAGTATCGATGTTTTATCATAACTTAATCACAACCATAATTAATGAATGATACATATTTGGAAAGCTTAGAGTCTCCTTTTTCAGTTGATGCTACTCACGTGATGCATATTTCACGCATGTGTGATTAAAAGCAATTTGAAGGAAGGAAACCAAAAATACATTTGGCGGGCGGTATCTGAATTTCAAAGAAAAATTCACATTTCTAGAAAGTTGAGTTTCTGCCCTTTCATATGACACTTCAATCAGGAAAAATGAGCAAGGAATGACAAAGTTCTGTTCGTTTAAAGTAGTGCATGCATTTCCATGATTTTATTAAACGAATTCGTTTTCACTGGGTGCCTGCCGTAGCAAAAAGCAGATTTGACAAAAGACTTAACTCCGTTTCGTTGACAATCAGCCATGCATGAAGACTCTCGTCTACGGCTGATTGTCAACGAAACGGAGTTAAGTCTTTTGGTAATTTCGTTTATTGATACGGCAGGCAGCCAGTGAAAACGAATTCGTTTAATAAAATTATGGAAATGCATGCACTACTTTAAACGAACAGAACTTTGTCATTCCTCGCTCATTTCTCCTGATTGAGGTGTCATATGAAAGGGCAGAAACTCCACTTTCTAGAAATGTGAATTTTTCTTCGAAATTCAGATACCGCCCGCCAAATGTATTTTTGGTTTCCTTCCTTCAAATTGCTTTTAATCACTCATGCGTGAAATATGCATCACGTGAGTAGCATCAACTGAAAGAGGAGACTCTAAGCTTTCCAAATATGTATCATTCATTAATTATAGTTGTGATTAAGTTATGATAGAACATCGATACTTCTCGGTTTCGTTTTTTCTGGGACGCACTGTACATCTCATGAAAGAGTGTTTTATCCCAAATCGTTTGGTATCATTTTTGTGTGGTATGTGTTCACGCTTGGATGAACAGGAGGCATTGTTTGCAAAAGTGCAAAAATCGACTTGCGCCAAAGTGATGCCTACAGTATGTATTATGTTGGGATTAGCGGAGTGACAGAATGAATTGAATGTATCAAATGAAATGCATTGCATATGCTTTTTGCAAAGGGCAAAGTCGCAAACTCCCACACACACGCACAAAATGTTCGTTGATATTTGATATTCGATTTTTGATATGTGTGGCGTGATTAATTTTGTTAGGGATGTTATTTGGATCTGCAAAAACCGAATTAACACCCAAATCCCGATTGTTTTATTCAAACATCACATAAGCAACTTTGGCGCAAGTTGATTTTTGCACTCTCGAAAACAATGCCTCCTGTTCATCCAAGCGTGACCACATACCACACAAAAATGGTACCATATTATTTGGGATAAAACACTCTTTCATGAGATGTATAATAATTTACTGTTCATAGATGATTTTCAAAATAATTAGCAATTTTCTAGGTGTAAACTTTTTTTTTGACTCACACTGTAGTTAAAGTAGATATTCATTGATTTTAAAAACTAGCTTTATTTATATTATTGCAAAGTTGAACTTTGATTCGACAAGGTTATCAAAATTCAATGCTTGGAAACAATCGAAGTAATGATTATTATAAATTACAGAACGCTTAAATACAGCCCCGGCATAGCACCTGAAGAGCTCTCCGAACGCTGCTGAGATGTGTGAGATCACAGGATGGACATGATTTGCACAAGCAGACGATGTCCCACGACATCTCACAGACTTTCGGTGCCTGATTTTTCATCTTCTCTTGAGTTCTTTCTCTTACTTCACTACCGCCAAGGCCCGAACACACAGAGGGTACGCATGGGGGCCGCACGGCCGGCGCATTAAAAATCGGAAAAAGTTGTGATTCCGACTTTTGTCAGGATTTGGGAGAAGCTAGTGAGCTGACACCGAATGCATAGCGTGTTGCTAGCGCGCTGCACGTATACAGGGCATGTGCTCCACGTATGTCTGGCGTTGGTCTAGCGCCCTCCGCGCATGTCTGGCGTCCCTTTGGCGTGTACATTCATGCGTCGAGCTCCGCGCACACTTTTGAGCATGCTAAAAAAAATCCTTACGCACACAGCGAATGACGACGAATGCATAGTTGGTCCAGCGTTGGTCCAGCGCGCTCGACGAACGAGTAACGAACGATGACGCACACCTAGCGAACGACAACGCTCTGGCCAAAATTGGAAATTTCCAACGCGCTGGCCGTGCGTCCCCCATGCGTCCCCTCTGTGTGACAGGGCCTTTTAGGCTAAATGTATAATATATTGCCTCACTCTAAAACCCCGCGCATGGTTTTATTTTGATGACAAATGCAGCGATAAAAAAATAAAGGAATCTGTCGTTGTAAACAAAATAAGACGCGATTGTATATTCAGCTGCACACACCGCGGTATGTTCGGCGTTTCAAGAGGGAACAAATGCCGTCCTTTATATCATTCCGGGGAGTTTTCAATTTGAAAGTCTGGTTTCGTTGATTGTTAATTAACCCCTATCCTGTGTATTTACAAACAAAAGATGTTAGTTATCAGAATCGGTTTCATATTCCCTTTTGAATGGTTTGAAAAGCCATCACATTTATATACACTAAACTCATTATAATTTGAGAAATAATAGCTTTGCAATTATGTTCATTCCTTATGGGATGTCGTCTGCTTGGGCAGTATTGGTCCATTATGTGACGTCATTAAAACATCGTTATTTTTCTGGCGAATCTCTTGTATATCCCAGATGCTATGGAGGTGGTTGTATATGAATCACCCGATATGTACTAGTTGACTTGAAACTTGTACGATGAAAATCTGTTAGCTTACCAGTTTCTAGTGATACATTAGTTGAAATAATTTGTGATTTTGTTTGAATTTCCACTTTGAATAAGCCTTTGGCATTTTGATAATATGTTAAATACAATACAGAGATATGTAAGTGTGTGGCATAAATATAAAAGAGTTTTTTTATAGAGCTCAGGTAATTGGTGATTTTTTATAAAGGTAAACCAAAAGGTACTAGATGACCTTCCAGATTAGTTAATCATGTACCTGGGAGTTATAAGACACTAAAATTACTCATGACACATCACACCTTTAAAAAGAACACATTTGTGCCCTTAAAAAGACACAAGATATGTGAAACACAAGCAATAATGTATAGGTGTTCTGTTAGTAGAATGTTAGCTTACTCGCTTGCACATTCATCCTGATCGACTTCACAGCGTATTCCTTCAAACCCTGCAGTACATTCACACTGATACGACTGTAGATCCTTCACACAGGTACCTCCATTTAGACAAGGTGAAGTAGCACAAGGGTTGATCTCATGCTCGCATAACAACCCTGTTTTGAAGAAAGCGGGAACAAGAACGTACATAAATATCAAAATCATAAAACATGGTACTTATTTGAATGCATCCCATTGGGCTGAGAGCATATCATGTGACACTCAATGATTTGCTACATGTGTACACTAGAGCAAGAAATTTCCCTTTTTGTGCATGATCTTGGTCGTGACATGACTGATCGTTGCACAATTTTTAATATACTTTGAAAATGGGGCAAAGAACAAAAATCCATCATTATTGTTATGTAAACAAAAAATCTTCCCATCTCATATTATAATTTTGCAAACTATATGCATAAATAAACATTTGGATTGATAATCAAGTAAAGAAAGGTCTTGGAGATAAAACATTTATGCAAGTACTTTATGTACCTTAAAGGGATAGTTGAGAACTTGTTATAGACCGCAAATGCCTTCAAAGTGCATGGTGATTGCATTCTCATTTTTGACAATTCTAGTGCGCTTTAAGGACCTAAAATGGGTATGAAGGTAATTTTGTGAAATTTAGCCAATACAATCATACCAAATAAGCTCTACCTTCAAAATAATACGGTGATCGTTAATTAATTAATTATTTAATAATAACAATACATGGGCTCGCTGGTTGCGCGTATTATAACCAAGACGTAAAAGTCAACATTAGCTTTGGCTGGAATAAAAACGTATAAGGCGCTGTTTTGTTTTTCAACGGCTGGTTCAAATTATCTAATATCTGTGGTGGTACACAAATATTAACAATTGTTATATTTATGGATATTTCAGCCGTCTCTGAACCGATTTTTATCAAATATAGATGGTTTTGGCATACAAATTGTATGTTCTTTTAAATTTGACACTCAGTTTTTCATTATCTCACACAAAATTATTTTGTTAAGCGCCCTTTGCAACAGAACCCAACTATCCTTTTATTTAAAAAAAGAAGAAATACATATTTTTACGAAACTGTTATATATTTCTTTGTTTTTTTCATCCTTAATTTTGTTTCCTTTTTCTGTTGTTTCCGGGTGTTATCTGAACCAATAATCAGCTGAATACATGAGCTAAATTTTTTTGTTTTCTTTTTCTCGCTGGTGCCCACAAATGTGTTTGTACATATTGCTGTTAGTAAAATAAACCTACCAAACTACATAATACAATGAAATACTTGACTGAACGTACATGTAGGGGAGTTTGATGTGGTGCACAATTGCACCCCTCTGTTAATAATCGAATAGTCCATGGTGTTCATGAGTATTCATGTTTTTGCTTACCTCGGCAAAATGCTTGCCTATACTAAATGGAAAAATTAAGGAGGGGGGGTTGGATGAAATGGACATAATGAACAAATCAGAACTGATATATGATAATTCATGCTTCTTATACTTCGTGTGCTTGACTTATAACATTACAATCGCGTGGTAAATTGAGTCCAAAGTTCGACTTGTTGTACATGTGTTATATAGGCAATGACGAGCTTGCGACCTATTTTGATCAAATTACGGTGGGTGAACTTTCAAAAGTCAATGGGACAAGAAGTTTCCAATGAAAGAGCTAGTGTTATAAGATGATGACGTAAATCCTAATCAAATGATTGGTTGAAAGCGTACACGTGACCAGGCGTTTATTTTGCCTAACTTTGCCGTAATTTGGGTCATGGCCAGTCATTACCCGATGGCAATGACCGGTCATTAACACATCTAGCTTGTTGTTACTAACATAAGCGCGACACAAGTCAGAGGTCCAATATTAGACGCGCGCAAGGCAAGGTACGCCTCAATTTGCGCTTATTTTAAACCATGTGTTATGTCAATGATGATTTCAATCATGGGTTAGATTTAAACCTCCTTTTTTAATTCGGGCCTTTGAGTTTGATATGAGGGTGATTGATCAAATAACAAGGATCCAAGTCAGAATTTTATTAAACAAATAATAGACATCATTTTGTTTGGGCATTATAAAATTACCCACACTCGGTACCTTTGAAAAAGTCTAACACGCCCTTGGCTATGGCCTTGGGCGTGTTAGAATTTTCCAAAGGTACCTTGTGTGGGTAACTCTTACTAATGCCCTCACTGCTGTGTATTATTTGTATAATAACATACGTCGGGGTGGATGGCTTTTCGTTTAAACAAAATAATATTTTTTAACGATTTTGGGGGGTAAAAGTCCATAGGCTAACGTACATGTTAGGCTGCTGGGCTCTGCCGATAGGGGGGGGGGGGGGGGGGTTCTCAAATGAGACTAAACGGAGCTATATGCAGACTATTGACATTAATGTATCCAATCCCTTGTGACAAACTGGGCGTCTATTTCTTCTTTCCATGGGAGGCCTTGAGTACTCTATGCACGATCTTCTGCTCCTCGATCAAGAAAGTACGGACGATCCTCTGCTTGACAGCTTTGGCACAGAGACATCCTCCATAGGCCCTGGAGACCTTCTTCTTGGGCTTAGACAGAGCCATGAGCTTCTTAGGGCGAGCGGCTTGAACTCCCTAAAACTTTACACCAGTGTCGCCACACCTAGCGGGTAAAAGCTTCTTATTGCGGTAATGGTAGACCAGGCGACCACGTGGTGTCTTGTTGGATTTGGTGTTGTAGGTATGCCTACGGCGGAAACAAAGTCTTTGCACCATTTTTTTTTTTTTTCTTCAGGTTTTCACTGGGAAGATTTCACAAATGTCTGAAAAGCGGCTTTTTCCAAAAAAATGTTGTTTTGCCCCGTCAGATCGACCCAAAATTCTTTAAATCTATGGTTGGCTATTTATTAAAGTTTCAAAAAACATTAAGATGAACAAAATGTTTATTCAATCAAAATTATGTATTACAGCATTCAAAACTGAAAAAAATCAGCCCAAAAAGGGAAAAAAAGAAAAAAAGAAAGAAAATCAACCGACCCAGGTGCTGGCACCTAAAGGGCAATACAACATCTTTTTTGTTAGGCCTTACAGCTTGAATCTCCACTAGTCAGCTTTGTCAATTAGATTAACATTATTTTCTACCTCTTGGATAAATTAAATACCAATTACATGTACAATCACCTTGATATGCTGGTGGGCACTCGCATTGAAATGTAAGAGAGTCTCCGCTACATGTAGCTCCATTGAGACAAGGATCTTGGGCATCGCAGATAGTCAAAACCTCTTCACATCTCTCTCCAGTGTAACCTACATCACACAGGCATCTGAATGAAAGGAGTTCTTCAATACAGGTTGAGTTTGGTCCACATGGATTGTCATCACACCAGCTTATATCCTGAACACAGGTTTCCCCTTTAAAAATAAAAAATTACATGTACACACTTTTTGATATTAACAAAAGTATCCAACAGTAAATTTGCCTGGAACTTGATGTTAAACTGTGAAACTGAACAAAACACATGAATGGTTTTGATCTTTTAACTCAAAGTACACTAAGATTCAGCAAATGTTCTTATAAACTCAACTTGAAGGCTAGTTTTCTTACCTGTGAATCCGTCAGGGCAGTGGCAGCTATAAGTGGTAGCTTGATCCATACAAGTAGCTCCATTCCTGCAAGGATCTGGCTGACAGAAGTTGACCTTTGTCTCACAGGTCTGTCCAATGTATCCCTCGGTACAGGTGCAAGTGAAGGCCAAGGTGGTATCATCAACAGCGGTACATGTGCCCCCATTTCTGCAGGGAGAGTCACTGCATGCTGTCCTGACTTCATCACAGAACTGTCCGGCATAGGCCTCATGACACGCACAGACTGCTCTATTTCCAAGATCTTTGCAAGTGCCACCATTTTGACAGTTCCAATCAGCACACAAGTCAATGTCTTTGTCGCATATGAAACCGTTGAATCCTGCTGTACATGAGCAGGTAAAACTGTTGATGCCATCAGTGCAATTACCATCGTTTAAGCAAGGACTGCTCTTACAATCATCAATGTTACTAGAACAATTCACTCCTGTATATCCCTCTGTACAAATGCATATGTAACCAGATGCGGAAAGCTCAGACATTACACAGGATGCACTATTTTGACAGGGAGTATCAACACAGTAGTCTATTTCCTTTGAGCAGGTTTCACCACCAAATCCAAACGGGCAAAAGCACTCAAAATGGCCTTGGCTATTCTTGCAGGTTGCGTCGTTCTTGCATGGTGTTGGATCACAATAGTCAATTTCTGTCTCACAAATCGAGCCTGTTGAATAAACACATGTCTTATTTGTATATACATTTCATATAGATGCATAATGTAAACTAATTATACAAACATAATACATACAAGATTATCTATCACCATATTTCATCACGGGTATCCTAACGATATACAAATTAAACATGTGTTTGGGTTCATTATACAACTTATCTTCACTCGAGTTGAGGCTGTATGCATCTACCATAAATGTATGTGTATAGGCTAAGATGCACCCCTATTTTTAAGACAAAATTATTGTTGTTGTTAGATAGATAAAAATGTTTTTAATTAAAAAGATCATCGCAGCCAATGGCTGAATTGCGATCCATTTCACAAGGATATACACAATGTACAACATATATACAACTATATACAACTATATACAACTATATGTTGTACGTAATACAACATATAGACATTTCATAAAAATTCATTGATCAAATTCAAATTTTTGTTCAAAAAAGAAAGAGACAGGGAGAGGTGTAGGAGAGGGAGAGTTGGAGTGATGACAAAGAGAGAGAAGGTGAGGAAGAGAGAAAGAAAGAGGGAGAAGGGGGACGAAAGAGAGAGACGGAAAGAGAGAAAGAGGGAGAGAGAGAGAGAGAGTTGAAGAGGGGAAGAGACAGACAAACGGTAACTTATCATTACAAATGAGGGGAGATGGCAAGAAATATTCAGCAATGCAGAAAATTGAGATAAAAACTATCAAAATTCATTCACATAGTTCAATCATGAACTGTGAAATTCTAAAAATACAATTTATATTGGTATTACATTCTATTCAGTAGATTTATGTTGTTCCTTTTTAGCAGACACGTAGTATGTTAAAAAACCTAAGCGGGAAGGACCTCTATTTTGCTACGAGGCGAAGTTGAAGTCGCTGATTTGTGCTTGTGAACTTGTCACAAATAGTAGTAACAATGTCGTTTTTTAAACTAAAGATGACAGAATTTTGTCCACCGAGTCCAAACAGAAATTTGGACATAGGCTTGTTTGGTTCTAGTTTCCGAGTGGTGACTTGACATCTTGTGTGTGACCATGCCGGTGCTCTCATGGGCACGGGTGAGCATAGGCCGTGGTGTTGCTAGGTGAAGTTGCATGAATAAAAAATAAATAAAAAAACCTCTCTTCCTTTCAAATTAGAAACATAGGTTAACTGGATCAAATACTAGATCCTATTCTGTATTCGCATTATGTTATCTATGTTGAGACACACAGATGGTCGAAAACCAGTAAAAAGCATTTTGAGGACTCAAAATATCCTGTACATGGCTACAGGCGCGTAAGCAGGGGGGGGGGGTCGAACTTCCCTCAATGTTTTCATTTGTTGGTTTTGGAGGAACCCCCCCCCCCCCCCACCTCCCCTCCAAACTGAACGAAATATCGGTCAGCCGAATTTTCGGGACCAAAATGCATCATATGGCTCACTTCCCTAGTTTTTATTTCAAGTTTCATGTCAAATGTATTGAGGAAAGGATAAAGTATATTGTTCATGTTTATACCTGTATATCCTGGAGCACACATGCATGTAAACTGAGCGACTTCATTCACACAAGATCCTCTATTGAGGCAGGGATCGGAGTCACACCATAGAATCTGATCACCACACGTAGACCCTGTATATCCCAGTGCACAGATACACGTGAAGGAACTAATTCCATCAAGGCAGCTTGCATCATGTTGGCACGGCTGGCTCTCACATTCATCCATATCTGTATAAATCAATGCAGAAAGTAAATGGAAATGGTACATTGTACAATTTTAAAATGAAAACCTATGAACCTTTAAAGCGCCAATCACCTATAAAAAAAATGGTAAAGCTAGAATGTATAAAACAAAAGTAACAAAAACTTTACTTCACATTAACCTGGCACTTACTCAGATGACGATGAATATAAAAGGCATGCATTGGGTAATTACACAAGAAGTAACTAATGCCTATGTCGCATATAAACCGGGCCCCGTACGATTTTCCCTAACCGGCGGCTTGCCCTGGATTTAGAGACCGTACGGGAACCTTCCGATTTTCATTTCTACGGCATGTGTGGTCACATATTCTGCGGTGCCCGGTGAAAATTGGTCAAGTGAAATGCAAGGCGCCCCTAAGGGTGCCAGCCGGTAAGCTTACGGGCTCCGTCCGATGAGCAGGTGCATCCATGGTTCCCTGAAGGTGCCCTGCCGGGGTCCGACCGGGTGCCGTGCGGTGCACTGAACTATGTGCTCTCAGACATCTGCACCTCCTGTATTTAAAGCTGGGTTGTACATTTTGAGATGCCGCCGTGAGGGGCCCGCACGGGCAATACTCATTTCAAATGGCCCCCGGACGGAAGACGCCCGATGTTGTGCATATCACCCAGGGCTCGTGAGGGAGCCGTAGGGTACACGTACGGCACCTTTGAGCACCGCAAGATTTTTCATGAGAACTGACCAAAGAAAATCATGAGGGGGCCGTCTGGGCACCATCCGGAGCCCGCACGGGACCCATAAGATTTCCTACGGGCCCTTCACGGGCTTTCCACGGCCTAACAGTCAAATAAAAACGTCAGGAGAATTGGCAGCAGCCAACTCAGCACAGGGAGGAACCAAAGTGCGCCAAAACTCATTTTTGGTAATTTTTTGTTTCAATTTTCTTCTTGCCCAGTTGAAAGTTAATACATTGAGGAATACCTCAGTAAAATATTTAATTCCAGTAAGCACAATAAGGGTATAAATTTACTCCTTCAAACAGCAAAATCCTACATATTCACAGTTTTAGTGCAAAAGTGACTTATTTTATAAATCTTTCAATTTAACATGAAGTTCTCTCACATATTCCTGATAGTTAATTTTGTTGTATGAATGGGTTAAAATTAATAGAAACACAATCTTCATGATATATTATAAGATAATTCACTGAAAAATTGACTTATTATCCATCTTTTTTATAAATCCAGAGTAAATGTTTAGATGTCCGCAGAGTTCCGCTTAACCCTAATAAGGCCGGGGAGGGGGGGGGGGGGGCCATTATGGCCCCCCCCCCCCTTCACAATTTTTCTGATTGCTCGGGAACGCATATGGATGGCGCCCTGCCGCTCGCTGACTTTTTTCTTTAGAGTCTTGCGCAACTTTTAAAATAATTCTTTTGAAAATCGGACCTACGGTTACAAGGTCACGTGACCTTTTATCTTTGCATGTCAGCCCGAAAGTCGCTCATTTTCGTGATTTGTGTACAAAACATATGGAAAAGTCATTTTTCCTAAAAACAGATCAAACATGGGTTATTGGGTCTTGTTTCAAGTTTAGGTGGTTGTTTTTGAAGTCAAAATAGTTGAATTGTAGTAAGAAATGAAATAAAAACAACAAAAACAATGAAATACGTAAGAAATTATCAAAACAAGGGATAACATAAGGAATAAGGTGGCTCTTCCAAAAATGTTTGTTGTATTATTATTCAGAATGGTCTAATGAATATATGTAGTGAAAAAGAATGCTTAACCCTATTTAGCCCGGGGGGGGGCTTGAGAAGCCCCCCCCTCGACATTTTTCGCGATAATTTTTTAACGCAAGAAAATCTTGCACTGAAATTTTGTGACTTTTTTCTTTTGAGTCTTGCGCATCTTTTGAAAGAAATTTTTCGAAAATCGGACCTACCATTACAAAGTCACATGACCTTTTGTCTTTGCATGTCAGCCCGAAAATCGCTCATTTTTGTGATTTGTGTACAAAACATATGGAAATCTCATTTTTTCAAATAAAGAGATAAAACATTGGTTATTTGGTCTTGTTTATAGTTAAGGTGTTTATTTTGGGGTCAAAATAGTTGAATTATATTTGGAAATGAAATAAAACAACAAAAACAATAAAAATACATGAGTTAAAAAAACAAAGAAATACATAAGAAATTATCAAAACAATAGATAACATAAAGAATAACCCTGGTTTTTCAATTTTTTGTGTTGTATTATTATTCCAAATGGTCTAACAAATATATGTAGTGAGAAAGAATGCTTAAATATGAATAATGTCTGATTTATGGGCAAAAATGTGAATTTGATGACCTTATTTGCATAAATTACCATAAATATGCAAATGAGTGAATTTTTCAAAAAATTGAAATTACCATAGTAATCTATACACTTCACTTGACATGTATGCAAATTTTCGCGGCGATCGGTCGTTTCACGGCCGAGATCATAGGGGGGGGGGGCCTGAGAAGCCCCCCCCCCGGGCTATGCAGTTTCAAAATAGCCCGGGCTAAATAGGGTTAAATATGAATAATATATGATTTATGGGTAAAAATGTGATTTTTATGACTTTATTTGCATAAATTACAATAAATATGCAAATGAGTAAATTTTTCAAAAAATTGAAATTATCATGTTGTTCTATACACTTCACTTGACATGCGTGCAAATTTTCGCGGCAATCGGCCACTTTGCGGCCGAGATCTTAAGGGGGGGCATAATGCCCCCCCCCCCCCCGACCCCCCCCCCCCCCCCCTCGGCCGTACTAAGACCTCAAATAGCCCGGCCTTTTTAGGGTTAAGTTTTAATACCACCATATTGTCTGATATCTAAGCTTTAAGTTGATACCAAATTTGGCTGCCCGATCTTGCCCGTTGTTATGTTAGAGCCGATTTCCCTTGCCACATTGCCCCGAAAAATGTGTGTTTTGGGTGTCCGCAGCTGAATCATGAAGGATTCGCGGTCATAAATCACGGCGCATGGGGGCGCGTGACACTTGTTCTGACACCACGGACCAAAATAAACACACTTTCTAACATAATAACGGGCACAATCGGCAGCCAAATCTGGTATCAACTTAAAGCTTAGATATCAGAGAAAATGTTGGTAATAATATTTATTAAAGCGGAAATCCCTGGAAATCCAAACATTTCCTCTGGATTTATAAAAAATAAATCCCCAGAAATTAGTTTGGGCGCACTTTGGTTCCTCCCAGGCCCACTTTGCGCCGCCCGTAGGAACTTTACGGCAGTCGGATGGACACCTGCCAAAAATTCCCAAAATGTCTGTTTTTAAGAAGTACTAAGTAAATTAAAAAATGCAAGAGCATTATCATAATAACACAACATGTACGTGCACTGCAGGTGACTGAAGATCCATTAGATTGAGGTCACTCAAGTCGATGATTGGTTAATCCTAGGCCAAAGGGACCTTCCGTCTTGTGAACATGAATTCCCTTTAACATTCAATATGCATTCGTTGCTTTAATAGAAGATGTTTTCAGGCAATCCTTACCAACACACATGGATGCTTTAGTGGAACCTGTCTGCAGCGTTGTAGTATCACCAGGACATTGATGACATGTATTTCGCCGAGTTCCACTCTGATAAGTACCAAGCGGACATGCCATGCAAGGGCCAAAGCCTGATGAAGAGTACTCTCCAGCTGCACAAAACTCTGCAAAATGTATACAAAAAGGATCACACAAATATAATTTGGCTTGTATTTGGCTAGATTAGATTGTAACATTGATGCACAAACAAAGAGGATGTTTATTTAACTATTGATTTTCTTCAAATGAATTATCAAGCCTGTACTTCAAAGTTTTAACGTGTACAAATCAAAGACAGAATGTATTTAATCAACCTGATAATATTTCGGAAAAATGACAAGGAGTGTGAAGAAAACAATTCCACAAAAGTTCTCTTCAAAGGTAGGTTATTGTATGATCATGAATGGCAAATTTGCCAGAAAATACCTGCATGCTATACAGTGCGTCCCAGAAAAACGAAACCGAGGATTATTGATGTTTTACCATAAAGTAATCACAATTATAATTAATAAGCGACACATATTTGTAAAGCTTAGATCCTTTTTCATTTGATGCAACTCGTATAATGCATATTTCATGCATGGGTGATTAAAGATAATTTGAAGAGAGGAAACCAAAAAGTCATTTGTTGGGCGGTATCTGAATTTCAAAGAGAAAATCACATTTCTAGAAAGTTCATTTTCTGCCCTTTCATACGACACCTCAATTAGGAAAATCTCAGAATATGCAGTGATGATACATAATTTCCAAATGGGGATAGCGAATTGGTCGATTGTAATGTATTTTACTTATTATTATTAATTTGTTATTCGGCAATTTACAAAAAATATAACAATGTAAATGTGAGTAAACATAAATTAAGAGAATGTCAATTAAATGCACAATCTTCCTGGAGGTCCTCTGAGTGCATCAGTTGGTTGCCGGGGAAAAAGAAATAAGCAAACTAAATCACTGTATTAAACCGTCATGGTCCCTCTTCCAGACCAACTGGTGCACCCGGAAGACCTGCAAAATATAACATTAAGGTAAATAAAATGTATAACATTTCATAAACAAACCAGCTAACAAAAACAAAACACAAGGAGGAAATCAAATTAATATGTATGATGACACTAGGTCATGACACAATACTGAAAATAAACATAAGGAATTAATTCTGGCTTGAAAACAATTGCATAAAATGTCAAGTAGGTAAACTGAAACCGTGAAGTATAAGACTGAGAAAAGAACAAAATATGAGAACATGTAGTAGCACACTGACAAGAATGTCTGAAATCATACAGGTTGACCGGTATATAGAAGTTAAGAAAACATGGTAAAGGAAGTGAATATCTCACAGGCTTAGTGGGCTTTAGGCAAGTAAGGAAACTAGGTGAACGAATGCATTAAATAACCAGTAATTTATATTTTATATTATATAACACAAACAATTTATAAAGAAGCTGCGTTGGAAATGTCCAGAAGATGTTTAAATAATGGAAGAAAAAAGAAAGAAAAAACACTCTAGAGACATAACAATGATAAAATCTAAATTATAGTTTCGGTTCAAGAATGTTATAGAGAAGTAGACAAAGGAATGATTACAAAATATACCATAATTATAACATTAACCTCTCGTAAATTGAATTAAACAACGACTTCAAAAGAAAAAGTTAATCAAAGAAGATATGACTTTTCAGCCTGTGTTGCCAGGTCTGAAATTTAGATAATACAAAGTCAACATGCAAGTCCCGAGGTAGTTCTAGAGATTTGTAAAGTGCCAGAAGAGCTGAAGTTGCTAAGCACGATGACATGGAGGTGATCAATCCCAGCAATCTATTGGCTCTGCGGGTAATGTAATCAACGTGATCATCCCAAGACAGCTTCCCATAGGAAAATGAAAAGTATGCCGCAGACCTGCCGCAGATCTGCTGCAGGTCTGCGGCAAAGAGTATGCCGAAGTATGCGGCAGAAAGAAATTTTGCTGCAGACTTGCCGCATATCAGTATGCCACAGGAACAGTCTGTGGCAGATCCGCGGCAGAATGAAACTTTGATCCACACCCGCCGCATACATGTATGCCGCAGGAACAGTCTGTGGCAGATCTGCGGCAGAATGGAACTTTGCTCCAGACTCGCCGCATACCAGTATGCCGCAGGAAATCCGTGCGGCAGATCTGCAGCAGAATTAAACTTTGCTCCAGAATCGCCGCAGGAACAGTCTGCGGCAGATCTGCGGCAGAATGAAACTTTGCTCCAGACTTGCTGCATACCAGTAGGCCTATGCTACAGGAACAGTCTGCCACAGAAAAGTAATAAATTATACAGTCTGCAGCAAGGCTATAGGCGGCCATTTTGGAGGACCAAGTAGTACCATGAGGTTGCAGGCTGAATTACACAGCATGATCTTGTAAATTCCTGTGTTAGGCACTGTAAATTTTCTTTTTAGCTTCTGTCAAACCAAACAATTTGCTTCAAGTTCTAACTGGTACCATGAGAGGAATTTGTTACATAAAAGGAGACTGAGGAATTAACGGACTGTTAAGGCTGAAAGAATCTGCGGCAGATTTGCTGCAGACTCTTTGTTATAGCCATTCTATGAATATCCATGATGAAGAGTCTGCGGCAGACTTGCCGCAGACTCTTCATCATACTGAAAGAGTATGCGACAATGGTGCGGCAAGTCTGCGGCAAAACTAATTTGCATGTGAAAAAGATGACTGTCTGCGGCAGGTCTGCTGCAGATCTGCGGCAAGTCTGCCGCGCGGGTCTGCCGCAGGAGTATGCGGCAGGCTCATTTCTTTCATATGGGTTGGTATGTATTGAACGTGGGTCGCAGGAATGGGAGGCAAGTGCTTTAACCAGTAAACCAAAATATTTCTCTTAAATTTTACTTGCAAAGCTGACAAACGGCCTTGGCATGTACGCAATTTCAACTTTCAATTAAAAATGTTGACATCTTCCCAACAGCTAATCAATCACTGTAAGGTTTCCTATATCCCACAGTCTCAGCTATTAAATACCAAACTTTGGGAGAAAACAGCAAAAACAAGCGAGATACCAGTACTGCTTAAAGAATGATGTCATGTAGATTCATGATGTGAAAGAAATTTACATTCCATAGGCATAACACGCAATTTAAGACAATTCTGACATGTCGCCTTCCGTCCAAATTTCACCATGATGACGTCATCAAAATGAAAAATGGTGGCAATTAACTGATCTTGTAGAAAATTGGTCAATATTTACAGAGATACAATCAATGTTCCATAAATATGCCGACGTCACCGACGTCAAAATATGCAAATTTTTATTTTGAGTTCCAAGGCCATTATTATGAGCTCACAATATTTTTAATGGCCTAATGAGACATGAAATCATATTTTGTAAAGGCATGTATCGGTCCATATATGCTATGTATTACAAGAGCTTGCGCGCACGGACATTTAATCTTAAACAGACGCTCATTCCGTTTTTAATGGTCATAAAGAGATAAACATTGTACCAAATTGTTCAGGAAAAAAGGGAAAATATCATCGAAGAAACAAAAATGGGTATTTTAGGTAGCGTATGACCAGGACGAATGAAGAAGCGCATGTGCAAAATTTTGAAATTTTTCAAATAGCCTGAAACGTACTCTAATTGTATTAAAAAGTGATTTTGAGCATTTTGAAATTTTAAGCGCGCACTGACGAGCAAATGTTTATGGACATGAAATTGACCGGACGGATTTGGACTTTGATCATGATCAATATTATTGAGAAATGACTTTCTGTTATGAAGATATCATCATGAGTTGATTTTCACAAAATGGCGCCTAGATGAAGTCCCAAAGACCTGATGAACTTGCGAATGTTGGGGACACGTCTAATGACAATGCCCTATAACTGTGCCAAAATTGAAGAACAAAAATTGACTGTACTAATTTAAGAGTTATGCTCTGCACAAAAAAAGAGGAAAATTAAAAATATATAAAGAATAATAATAAAGAAAGAAGATTCTGACGAAATCAATAGGTGATTAATTAACAACACATCAAAACCTAATCAGAGTTAGCACAAATATTGATGCTGCCACCATGCACTAATAGAAAAAGGGGCTACAAAGGTAACAAAACCCAATGAAACCCTTGGTTTAACATTATCCATCGGTGACAAATTAGAGCCTGAAACAATTCCCAGGTTGTCACCAGACTAAATGCCGGGTCATCTCTTTTTTCTGGCACCAGTTGAGCAGGGTGTGATAATCTGTTGTAGCAATACCAATATCTTAGTTCTTCCAAACACATGGTAAGATAACGCAAGATATTTCTTGCACAGATAATTAAAAGGAAAACAACTGATAAATCACACATTGCATGTGTACATACAGATGTAAGATAATCTAGAAATATGTTTTCAGAAATTAAAAAAATGTAAGGCAGTGTTCTATTTTATTTTAAAGCAATTGGCTCTATTAAAGCCAAAGATACATGTACTTACCAATACATTCAAGAGATGAAGTAGAGCCTTTATTTAGAGTTGTTGTGCCAACAGGGCAACTGGTACATTCTGTAGCAAAGAATAGCTCTTGAAAGGTTCCTATCGGGCAATGGTTGCATGGTGCTAGACCGGTTGACGAACTATAACCAGGCTGGCAGATATCTTAATGTGAAAGGATGAAATGAGAAAATATACATTGCAATAAATGGGTTCTGGACAAAAATGTGTTTGACACAAACATGTACTCAGCACCCGACTTTCTTGATTGAACCAAGCAATTCCTCTCCCCAAAATTGAACACTTATCCCAAGAAAAATAACAAAATTTTGAATGTATTTTCCTATTTTACAATGCTGCATGATGCATGTGGATTTAACAACTGTTTGGTGAAAAACCTTTGCTTTATTTCCTTGAAGTCCATGTATAGTTTCAGTCACTGGTTGCTGGTCTTCCTTAAAATGGCAAGTGTTTTCTTTTGCACCTCAAGTGGAACATTAAACAATTTATAATTAAAAATTAATCTGTATGTATCAATTTGTAAAATATATGTCAGTAAAATACCCAAAGATTCCACTGATCCCTTTCAAATAATAATGAAAATCTCTGCTTCATTTTACATGAATATTTTCCAATAAATTCAGCAAATAAAATTACAAATTAAGTGAATGTTTGTACCTATACACTGGGTCACATTTTTGGATCCGACTGCAATAGTAGATTGTCCTTCCGGGCACTGATGACATGTGAACTCTCCATGTGTGTCTTGATAGGTCCCTATTTCACACTGGATACATTCCTGAGTTTCATTGTCATAGTAGAAACCCCTTCCACATGGCACTACATAATTGAACAGAGAATAAATATGGATTTCTGGAGTAAGCATATTTCAAAGAAAGATTACAGTACCTATACTAAATACAGGTACCGGTATATTGATTAGCCAGTTCATTTTCAAATCAAATGCAAATGTATTTTGGATATAATTTAAAAAATGGCACATCTTGTTTTTGTTTTCTTACCTTGGTGATTAAGAACTTCTCGATCCATAGAAGAAAAAAAGAGTGAATAATAGAAACGTTTGTACGCCGCTGTATAAACACACCATAAACCGATCATGATGCTAACTCTAATGGAACATATAGCGTATCCATCTCCAGAGGCGGACTATCTCGATACGATTGTCTTCTCAGTTCTTAAAAACTTAAAAATTCATCTCCCTCAACATGGGCCATAATATGTTTGAGATACTTTTTTTGCACTGCAAGCTTACATGACTTTATGCATGCATGTAGCTTTGATTAACAGATATATTTGATATTCAACATTTATGAAACTTTAGCCAACAAGTACTGTGCAAAAATAAGAACCGTGATATGGGCAGCCAAAATATAATTGTATATACCTGTATGTATTGTATACAATGTGTATAATTCTTTTGCGATTACTTTGAGACCGTTTCAGTGATAGATATTCTTAATGTAAAGCCCTATTTGCACTGCATGAATGTGTATGGCAACGATCCTAGGGAAAGGGGAAGCCCCATCCTTACTTCCACATGGGATACCACCAAATTAACAAAAAAAAATTCCTGCCTTTTTAGGATTAAAGAGTGGTGTTAACTTGGATATAAAGTTACATTTTCTTGCATGTTTAGCACATACATTCGGTACATGACATCTTACCACAGCGATAGACGTCGTTGTTAGCTGTATAGGGAGGGGTGCACATCAATTCCACATATTCATGGTTGAAAGAGCTCTCATCCAGCACAGCAGTGAAATCATCTACTCTAGAGCTCAGGTCCAACTGGCCATCCTCAATGAGAGTCTCCACGAGACCAATCATTTTTTGCTCTGCATCTAGTGCTGCATCATAGTCCTTCTGACCTTCGGCCACGATCAGATTAGTTTCAATGTTAAATCCGACGACGATTCTGAAGGAGACAAATTTCGAATGAAAATGTATAAAGTCCACACTGCACCTAAAAAGACGATAAAACTATAAATAGTTTCAACTTTCTGAAGTCAAAACCATTTAACAGAAATAGCCCACTGGCAGTATGCTTATGCTACGTTTACACTATGTTCCCGGCGGCCACGGCAACCACGTTTCAGGCCACCGTGGACGAAACGGGATTGACGTGACACAACGCGGGGGACCGTATGGGCAAACGTGACAGGCCGTGATTGCCGTGGATACCGTGTCAGATTTTTAAACTGTCAAAACATTTGCCACGGCAGTCACGGTGCGGATGAGAAACCTAGTAGGCCGTAATAAACCGGGGTGAACGTAACAAAACGTGACAGTCCATGATAGGCCGTAACAAAACTTGGGGGTGGTCCGTAGTGGAACGGTTTAAGCGCCCGGCACGCTACGGCGCGTTGCGTTCTAATACGGTCTGACACAACGCGAGGTCTCAGGATACCATGATTGCTATTGCTTGGGAGACCTTTTTATACCGCCGGCACAAACGTGCTCCAAAGCTGCCCTGCGTCCACGTTTCATCCGTACAAAGCCTTGACAGAACGTGAAAAACGTGTCAGACCTTGATCAGAACGTCGGAAACGTGAGGGACCCCATCAGAACGTGACGGGCCGGGAGGGAACGTTCTGGCATCCGTGGTAGAACGCGAGCCGAACCGTAGTGCGCCTTGGAGCCTCCGGGACTCAGCATCCCCTTCCCCCCACGGCCCGTCACGGATACCGTGGTAGATCGTGAGAAAACTTGGCAAGACGTAACAAAACTTGAATCCAGAGATAAAATTGGTCTAAATCCCACGGCGCACTACGTTTCGGGCAAACGGAGCTGCCGTGGCCGCCGGGAACATAGTGTAAACGTAGCATAATGCATAAGTGATGCCGTAAAGGGACAGATCATAATTTACAATGTGAAAAATACTCAACATTAATAGATGTTCTCAATTTCTTCTTTTCAATTGTAACTACTAAAAAGAGTTGATCCTGCATAATTAACAATATATAATACTAATAATAATAGTTAACCTTATGCAAAATTGGCCTTTGGAAATGTAAATAACACGTGTTTACCATAGTTTGGTGTTTTTTAAACGGACTTTCAAATATAGCAAAACAATTTTTGTTTAACAATTTCATTTTGTGTGACATCGCGTTGGAAAAAAAAACAAAAACATTATCCCCTTAACTAAAATTGCCATGCCAACCTTCCAAAAGATAATTGCAAATTTTATCAACGGAGATAAGGAATTTACGCACTCAAAATCAAGAGCTGATCTCTTATGTATTTTGGAGGAAGGATGTCGGAAATACAAATGCTCTTCCCATATGCCAAGGTCTACATGTATATCCATCTGCCTTCGTCTACGTCTGCGCCTCCGACGGCTAGTAGGACCACATGTCACTCGAACATTATTCACTGTGCATTCATCATCTTCGGTGCAGCTGCCACCAAAGCCTGAAGATTGGAATGCTTCTAGGAACGCTGAAGCGATCTCTAACTGTGTCTCATTTGTGCCACAGGTACCACTGAAGTAGAATATCTCACTTGGAAGATTGATTCTTTTCCCCCTCCTTGATTCTATTAAGACCGAAATGAAAAAAAGAAAAGAGTATATAATCTCTCAAATAAATACTCTGCAAAGAAGGTTGACACTCTTAATTCTTCAAAAAATTGATATAAATATCAAATCAAAGGAAAATTGAATACTCTAACAACATCAATTAAGATCTGATTTTGAACTTTCCTGCTTGGATTGGCACATTTATTTAACCATTAGATGTTCTCATTTAGAAAATTGCAAAAAATAGGGCAAGTAGCCATTCAAATGCCAATGAAAATGTGCATCTGTATGATATTCTTATGAGAAATAATGAGCATTGTGCTAGACCATCCTGCATCACTTGTGCATATTAGTATCTCTGTATCATCCTTATCTCTTTCACTCCCTTTATCTATTTTGGGGTAGGGCAAGGCTATTAACCCCTCCTGAATCACTTTTTGGCAAAGTGAACCTAATTCCACTATTGGAATTATGAACCCTGCTTCATTGTACCAGTGTTAATCTTCTGTATTATGGGAGAGATAGCCTTTAATACGTCTGACATACCACTGATATTATACTAGTGTTCATGAATTTCTTTTACAAGAGTGACAAACATTGTACTTTAAAATTGTCATTATAATAAGATCAATTCATGAAGGGCAGCTACTAGATAGATATACTCCACTGTGCTGTGATGAAAACAAAAACTCTAGTAATAATAATATTCCATTTGTTTATAGCACTCAATACATCGATTCAACGATGTTCCTAGCGCTTTACAGATATATTATTACCCCGGTCATCGGACTCAGGCTTACCCGCGCACAGTATATGCACATTTTACACTCCCTCGGGAGCATTCCAGCCAGTCGTCATTCTACAAGCCCATACTTGCTCGTACAACGACATGAACTTTCGCATCCTACCGGGTACCCATTTAACACCTGGGTGGAGAGTAGCAAGTGCAGGTAAATATCTTGCCAAAGGATATTAGTGCCGTGTAGGGACTCGAACCCTCGACCTTCGCATCTCCAGTCAAGCGCCCTAAACCATTCGATCACGACACTCCCACAGATACACAATCACAGCCTGTTAAAAAGCTTCTGAAAACAAGTGCATTTTAGACGAAACTTTTAAGCCATCAACAAATAAGGCTTTTCTGATTTCTCTTGTTTAATGGTAGGTTATTTCAAAGATTCAAAGCAGTTTCTTTGTGTAAGGTAGCTCTAGATCTCCCCTATGCAAATTTAAGCTCACCGCGGTCTTGTATTATGCTCGCGGCAAGCTTAATAAGCTTGTTTTATAGGTTATATGCTCGCAGCACGCTTGCAGCACACTTGCAGCGAGCTTATGAAATCATGGCAAACTCGCAGGAAAATGGGGGAGCTCGCCGTGACCTCGTTGGAAAATGGTTATTTCAAAGATTCATCGCAGTTTCTTTGGGTAAGGTAGCTCTAGATCGCCCCTATGCAAATATAAGCTCACCGCGGTCTTGTATTATGCTCGCGGCAAGCTTAATAAGCTTGTTTTATAGGTTATATGCTCGCAGCATGCTTGCAGCACACTTGCAGCGAGCTTATGAAATCATGGCAAACTCGCAGGAAAATGGGGGAGCTCGCCGTGACCTCGTTGGAAAATGGTTATTTCAAAGATTCATCGCAGTTTCTTTGGGTAAGGTAGCTCTAGATCGCCCCTATGCAAATTTAAGCTCACCGCGGTCTCGTATTATGCTCGCTGCAAGCTTAATAAGCTTGTTTTATAGGTTATATGCTCGCAGCACGCTTGCAGCACACTTGCAGCAAGCTTATGACATCATGGCAAACTCGCAGGAAAATGGGGGAGCTCGCCGTGAGCTCGTTGGAAAATGGTTATTTCAAAGATTCATCGCAGTTTCTTTATGAAGGTAGCTCTAGATCGCCCCTATGCAAATTTAAGCTCACCGCGGTCTCGTATTATGCTCGCGGCAAGCTTAATAAGCTTGTTTTATAGGTTATATGCTCGCAGCACGCTTGCAGCACACTTGCAGCGAGCTTATGAAATCATGGCAAACTCGCAGGAAAATGGGGGAGCTCGCCGTGAGCTCGTTGGAAAACGGTTATTTCAAAGATTCATCGCAGTTTCTTTGTGTAAGGTAGCTCTAGATCGCCCCTATGCAAATTTAAGCTCACCGCGGTCTCGTATTATGCTCGCGGCAAGCTTTATAAGCTTGTTTTATAGGTTATATGCTCGCAGCACGCTTGCAGCACACTTGCAGCGAGCTTATGAAATCATGGCAAACTCGCAGGAAAATGGGGGAGCTCGCCGCGAGCTCGTTGGGAAATGAGGGAGCTCGCCACAAGCTCGCGGGAAAATGGGCGAGCTCCTTTGGAAGGGGGTGGGGGAGCTCATCGTGAGCTTGAGGGGAGACGGGGAAGCTCTCCGCTCTTGTTATGCTCTGGTTCATAACATTAAGAACCAGAGCAAAATAACACCGAGCTGCTATAGGAAAGATTTTTATTCAGATGGTCATATCTCAGTCAATTCCTAACATATTCAATTGGTTTACGACATATGGACATTATTTTTGATGCTCTTTCAGAAAATGAAGAAGAAAAAAAAAAATCGAGAAATTCTAAAAATAGATTTTTATGATGTCACAGCTTTGGTTACTCTATAGGTAAGTTTGTTTCTCTATTTTTCTAGCATATGTATTCACTCCATGGAAGTAGATATAATCTATGTTATAAGGTTATATTCATATAAATATTCCTGTATCTCCTATATTGTAGGCATATAGCAAAATGAGATCACAATAATGCATTCGGTCTGACTACTGAAGATTAGTTCTTAGTTTGCTAGTGGAGATAAAGGAGGGATTGTTCTAGAGATCCTATAGTTTATGTACATGTACATCGTTGTTCCTGTGTAGGGAGTATCAAGTTTGCAGCGAGCTCGTGGCAAGCTTCCAACTAATTTGCATATTGGGAACAACCGAGCTTGCCCGTGAGCTCGCCCGCGAGCCTATCAGCCGGTGACGATCTTGCCGAAAAGCTCGCCTCAAGCTTGGTTTTTTCTCCAAATCGCAGCTAATTTGCATATTTGGAACGAACGAGCTGGCGAGCACATTTGTGAGCACGCCGGGGAGCTCGCATGAAAGCCTACTGAAATTTGTATAGAGGTCGAAGCAGCTTGTCTTGTGTACTTTGTGAGTTATGTGAACATGGATGTGATACAAAAGATAATAATTTCATGTTGAACACAGAAATATATTTCATACACCAAATTACCATTTTGCTAATTATATATATCAATCCAACGTTTCAAGCACTAAAAACTTTTATTTTATCATTAATCCGATTTCATTCAAATTTTCACCATTCTGTTTCGCTTATTTTCTGCTTTCATACAAATTAACTTATTACAAAGGTTGAGTTGTCCTTTAAATTGTGACAAATAATACAATTAATTAAATTTATTACGTCCACAACATTAGGGCCTTAATTCTTCTTTGGAAATATATTTTAACATGCCTATTAATTAACTCTAAATTATACTTACCAGTACAGTCGGGTATTGTATTATGAGGGCTCCACATTCCTGATAATCCACACACATACTGTTGTGGGATGATTAACTTTGTGTTTGGAATGTCAAAATTTTCACTGCAAAGCATACTGCAAAATTTTCCATCACTCCAACCGTCACAGGTCAAAGCTCCATTTTTTGGGGGATCCAAGTCTTGGCAGGGAATACCTGGTAAAAGAGAAAGCAGTCAATTAATAGGATGAAATTAGGCAGCTTTGTCCATACAAAAACAGAATTTGGAGATGCTTTTTTCCCTTTAAAAATAGTTAGAATTCAAACATCTACTTCCAGGTTTAGTTTAGCCTATTTCACATTATTATTTGAATGTTATCATACATTGTATAAGAACCCAAAAAAAAAAACATCAAGTTTTCCACCAAATTTTTTTCTTCAAATGCCTGATCAGATTTTCCTCAGTAAATGATATCAGCATCATTTAGGATAGAAATAACCAAAGGATCCTATTTATGAGTTTATTATGTCCGTATTAAATGATGCAAAAGTTTAAATAACTCCCTCATTAATTTCATAGATTAATTCATAATTGTAAAACACCCTTATCTAACAAAAAGCAAGGAAAACCATAACAGCAATCTTTTAAGAGTAAGAACAAACATAGTGAAAAGCAGCGCTCCAATTTAGCCGAGTTGTATTGGCGTGTTATGGCGATTTGTAATGAGTTGCCTCAAATAGGCACTCGCCAAAATTTGCGAATGGCTCTTCTTGTAACTCTGGATAACTCGCGACAACTCGTGTGACTCAGCGTAACTTTTTACAACATTCCACGGCTCTCATCGAAGTCGCGAGCAGTTCCAAAATTGTGAACATGTTAAAAATTTTCACTGACTAGTAACTCGAGGTGAACTCGCTTACACTCGTAATATACTCGCATTACTCGTAACAAGCTTGCACTGCACTATTCATAACTCGTAGCAACTCGCCACCTTCAAGTATACGCGAGTGCTACTTGAGTTGCCAAGAGTGAACTACGAGCACGACGATCGTGCTGCGAGTTATGCCGAGTTGCCTACAATATCAACGCGAGTTTAGATCGAGTACGGGGACTTAGGGCGAGTTTCGTATGAGCATGAGCAGAGTGCAGCGCGAGCATGACGAGAATGACGAGCGCACCATGATACGTCAGCTGACCCCCATCTTTATTTTGGAGAGCGCCAAAATCAAAGGCAGCCCTCCCTGGGGGCAGGGAAGCAGAGGGGGCAGGGGGATAGGGGGACACATTGCTCCCACTTGTTCAAGTATTTAAAATGTGCCCCTTTTTACATAGGAAAAGTGCCCCTTCATCTTTGACATGTGCCTCTATTAATTTGTTAAAGTGCCGCTACCCCTTTTCACCTCTTATAAGTGCCCCTTTTATTTTGACAAGTGCCCCTTTTCTCTCGACAAATTTTCATTTTCCTTTGCAATAAGTGTCAGTTTTCTAAGTTCCCCTTTTCACTTGTGATAAGTGCCCCCTTCCCCTTTGATAATTTGCCTTATTCAAATCTGAGATGTGCCTCTTATATTTTGACAAGTGCCCCTTTTCCTTTGTAAAAAGTGCCACTTCCCGTTAATAACTACCCCCTTTCTTAACTCGGATACGCGCACCTTATATTTTCACATGTTCCCTTTTTCCTTTCTAATAAGTGCCCCTCTTTATAATGATAAGTGCCCCCATTAAAAAAGAGCCCCTTCCCCTTTTCATAAATGCCCCTTTTTTCTTAGGTAAATGATCCTTTTCAGGTACGGTTACTCCTTTTCACTTATGATAAGTGCCCCCTTTATTTCAGAAAAATGCCCCTATTAAAGTCTGAAAATCTGTTTGGTGTCCCTTTTCATTCAACTAATGCATATTTTCCTTTATTAGAAGTGCCCCTTTTTCATTCCCATAAGTGCCCCTTTTCACACGTGATCATTGCCCCTTTTCGGGTGCGATACGTTTCCCTTTTCACCTCTGATAATTTCCATTTTAACAATATAACGTGCTCCTTTTCCTTTCTAATAAGGGACCTATCCTCTTTTTAGAAATGCCCCTTTTCACCTCTTATAAATGCCCCTAACAAAATCAAATGGGGCCCCTTTTCCGTCGAGAAATGCCCATTTCCTATTTTCATAAGTGCATTTTTTCATCCCTGGTGAGTGCCTCATTTAGAAGGTGTAAGAAGTGCCCCATTTTCACCTCTAACAATTACTCTTTGTACTTTGAAACGAGCTCATTTTCTTTTCTGATAAGTGTCCCCTTTTCCTCTCATCATTAAACGCGCCCCTAATTTCTAGCGAGTAAAAGCACCTCATCCTAAAGCTTGCTCGCTCCGATTGCTCGCATTTATAGATGATATACTTATGTTACTGATCAAAGGTCTTTGCATTCTTCCGTAATGAGAATTTGCATATAACCCCATGAGGATTGGGTTTTTTGCTCTTTATAAGATGTCATTTTTCGCACTGCAACCTCACAAATCTTTTTAAAAATTCTTGGCTCCATTCGCTCGGTCGCAAATAAATATGAGGACCATCACCATCACTCTCAACTGCAAAGTATGATGCTTAAACAATAAATTGTACTGTGTACAAAGTGAAACAAATATTGAAATCATCCCTGATAATGTAAACACAATGTATTATGTCTAAAACGCCCTTTCCCGCCCCTTGATCGCATATGACTCGTAAAAAACTCTTATCCCTCATTATAAGATCTTGATAACTCGTTGGTAGATCGGTACAAGTCGTACACAAGTCATCACAACTCATACCGAGCTCGCGTGACTCGTAATGCGCTCGGTTCACTCGTACATCCGTTGTATGATAATTAATGCAAATACCATACAAATTTAGTAAATTTCAAGCGAGTTTATGCGAGTTGAAGCTCGCGCTAGCTTGCCACAACTCGAGGCTCCAACTTGGCAAAGTTGGAGCCCTGCTAAAGTGTTAACATTAAACTCATGCCATATTAGTATTTGTTACAGTTACTATTTGTTTCTGTTGTCTCTTCTCTATATACATATTCATTTCACATCATTTGCTAATTTACTTACATATTCATTTAGTTCAAGTACTTGACCCGATTCCTTCCTCCATTCATCTCCTCTATATACCAAGTCTTCAAACAGATGGTAAGTTCCTTTGTTCTCTTATCATTCTTTATTCATGAATCGTGTGTGAATGCTTTAGGTATTTCCACTTCTTACTTATCATTGTTTCTCTTCTCCTTTTTCTTATGAATATTTAGTCTTACTCTTAAATCCTATTTCGCTATTGGTTGATGATGTATTTCATTTGAATATACTTTGCTTAAGAATATTCAATATGATGCTGCATATATGGCAGCCTACAATAGGGACTTTTTGCACGGCGACGCAAGTGCAGACTACAGGGTATTTAAATAAGCTCGCTACTCCATACTAGCTCGACACCCGACTCTAATCAGACTAATTACCGTCATAGGTTTGGACACTACGCGAAAATTTTCCGCTCTGAGTGCGACCCCCCGCTAAGATTAGCGCTGTAGAAGGCCCCGTCACCGGTTGCGAAAGTTGGCTGTTAAAACACATAAAGACCTGCACTGGACATGAACTGAGTCGGTTGTATTGATTTATAGTGTGGTACGGTATGTCACTGAAACAGCTCCCGTTTTATGCCAAAATTGATTTTTTTTTTTTTTTTTTTTTTTTTTTTTTTTTTTTTTTTTGCATTTGCATTTGCATTTGCATTTGCATTTGCATTTTTGGATTCATTGGGGTCAAGGCTATCAGAAATTGATGGGGTTTACATTTTCTCGAAGACACCAAATTTCCCTATTGCGCTTTATATAAGCGATTTTGGCGCCCAATATTGACCCCCCAGGAAATGAAGGAGGGGTCTGAAAATTTGAACCCCATCGTTTTTGGCCAATTGGGACCCTTTTGAAGCCAAACAGCAACAAAAACACATCTATTTTTGGCAAACAAAAACCTATGGGATTACATACCATACCGCACTAGTAGGGCTCTGCTACTTTTATGTTGGAGACTTAGGAGAGAGGATTAATTTGAGTTTGGCAGTGGTTTTAGATGATTGGTGTTTCAGAGATATATTGGTGAGGGATCATTTTATTAGTTTGCAAGGTCTAAGTATTTTTATTTGTGCCCCAATCAAGAATGTTCTTGGCACCCTTTAAAAAAAATTGTTACAAATTGTTATTTCTTCCAATAGGTTTAAGTGATGCCTAGAGAAGAAAAGCCCAATATTTGTGAAGCAACTGAAATTTGTGGATTTTTTTCATTTTAAGAATTGTCTTTTTTGTAAGAAGTTTTACACTTGCCTTAAATATCTATTTTACTCTTATCCTGAGATTGAAATGGAAAATATCGTTTTGACAGTTTCATTTTTGTGATGCAATTGCATGCGGCTCTTGCAATAAAAACTACAGAAAAACTTCACAACTTTTGTTTTCAAATAGATTATTAAAGGAAACTTCAATTTGAACTGTTACTCTTTTTAAGCTATTCCTAATGCCAATGTGAATTCAAATTATTGGTGAATTGAAAATTAATTGTTCAAAGTGTTCATTAAAAAAATGACATGTTCCTGATTTTATGTTTAAATGAGGACATTTTATGTTAAAAAGGAACTTTATGTGAGAGTTAAAATTAGACGCATGCCATTCTTTACAGTTACTATTTGTTTCTCCAGGAAGTTTAAAGAATGGAGTCCTATCTAGCTCATTGTCGTTGTACCATCTTTGATGCCGCCAGGAGAAATTATGTCAGGCATGTGCTTAAAGCATTGGTCACAACCCACCGTGTGTGTTTTTAGTCAGTACGGTTTTTGGGGAGGCCACGGCCGCCACGTTTTTTCTGAAAACGTAGGGAGGGAGTGGCAAAGGCAGAGAGGGAGTACCAACAACGCACGTCACATGCACGGTGTAAGTACGTGGCGACTTTACGTGGCGACCATTGTTGGTGAGGGAGGCTGTAACGCGTACTCATCTGCGCGCAAGGTATTGTTAAATTTCTAAGAAATGTAATTTCTGTTCTTTACTCGGTGCAGGGGCGGCGATCCCGGGGGGACGGGGGTGGACACGTCCCCCCCTCAATTTTTTTAGTGGGGGATTGTCCCCCCCTGAAAATTTGAAAAAGTGCAAAAAAATAAGAGTATAGCAAATACTGACTAAAGACTGCAACAAACTTTAAGGCCCTGGAAGGCCCTGGAAGGCAGCGTTTAGACAAATAAAAATGCAAAAATCTTCTCGCTCGGTAGCTAGGCTCCCTCGCATAATATTCTTCAGAATGTACAAGTAAATATTGCAGAAAAGTGAAGTGTGAAAAAGGTATATTGGTTGTTTTTGTACTATTGTTTTGTTAAGGAATGTAATACATCAAAGCTTCAAAAACCTGTGAGGGGATAGTCACTTCCGTCACCGTCAACCCTCTCGTTCACTATGCTCCCTTGCACTTGTGTAATGATGGGGGGGGGGGAGCTTGGGGGCAGTTGCCCCCCCCCCCCCCCGGATAAAATATAAGAGTGGTTTATTTCTAATTCGATACCAGTGATTTACAAATGTTGCTGAAATATCATGGTTTTTCCCTGAACTTCCGAGGGCTCTGCCCCTTGGGCCCCACCAAGGGCCCTAAGGCGTGCCCCTGGTTTCTCATCTGACCGTAATTGCATGCCTGAAGACCTTGAGCTTCCGGGGGCTCCGCCCGCTGGACCCCAACATAGGCCCTAAGGCGGTCCCCTGATGCTCATCTATCCGTTATTAAATGCCTAAAACCCCGCCCAATGACCCCCCCCCCCCCCCCCCAGGGGCTTTGCCCCTTGACCTCAAGCCAATTAACGCTCCATTTACTTTGCTCGCTTTGCTCTACCTGACCGAAAACATTTTAGCTCACCCCCTTTCAGCGGGGCCTGCATGTACCATGTAAAAGTGGGGGTGATGCAGATTTTTTTCTGCCCCCCCCCCCCCGAAAAACACATTTTTTGCTCATTGCTACATTGCTCCCCGTCCCTAGCATTTCGTCCCCCCCGGTCATGAAAATAAATCGCCGCCCCTGACTCGATGGCAAAACTACAGTGGAATTCGGCAACCTCCACCCCCACCCTCATCGAATTGAACAATTTGAAAAGACTGAAATGAACTTCATAAACAACTAAGAAAATGAAAGCTTATGAAATTTTCTGTAAATAGCAATCTGGAGAGAAGCTCGCATTATACGTCACAGTGTTACAAATTCCTGAGGTGTGATTGTCATTTGGGGGTAGCTGTCCTCGGGGGTAATTGTCCTAGGGGTAGTTGTCCTAGGGGTAGTTGTTCCCGGGGGGTAATTATCCTTGGGGGGTAGTTGTCCTCGGGGGGTAGTTGTCCTCGGCGGGTAATTGTCCTCGGGGGAGGGAGGTAGTTGTCCTCGGGAGGTAATTGTCCTCGGGGGGGGGGGGGGGGTTATTGTCCTCGGGGGTAGTTTTCCGGGGGTAAATCGACCATGTCATCAGTAACGTTTGGTGTGCCCCAGGGCTCTATTTTAGGTCCGCTTCTTTTTGTATTTATGTTATGATATCTCTAATGTCTCTTCCGTACTACAATATATATCATTTGCTGATCATGCTAATATTTGTTTTGCTCTCATTTCAACCTAGATAGTCTTGTTCAAACACTAAATACTGAATTGCCAAAATTATCGAACTGGTTTAAATGCAATAAATTGTCGTTGAATTTAAAACTAACTTCATCCACTCTAAAACTCGTGCTCATACTGAAAAAAACTAATGTTCCATTAAAGATAGATAGCATCTCCATTAAACAAAAGAGCAACACTAAATTCCTAAGCATTTATATTAATGAGTGCCTGTCTTGGCATGAAGACGTACGTGATCTTTCTTGAGTTTTGTCTCGTTATATTGGTGTTATGTACAAGTTAAAGCCTTTTGTTTCACTTAGTATTTTGTTCATTGTTTACAATTCTTTCATTCATTCACGTATTTCTTACTGTACATTGTATGGGCCATTAATAGATTTAATACTGATGGTATTGTAATAAATAAAACATGAATAAATAATAAATAAATAAATTATGCAAATTGCAGTGTTCAGGTATCGACTAAATAAAAAAGAATTACCTTTATCATTTTGTAACGATTTTACTCGAAATAGAGACATTCACAACTACTCAACCAGACATTCTTCTGATTTCCATTTGTTTACGCCAAGAGGTGCCTTAGCCCAAAGATCAATTAGATATGTAGGTCCTGACATTTGGAACACTTTGCCACCTGAAATACGAGCTTGTAATAACCTTTTTATTATTTAAAAAGAAAATGAGGGAATTATTTCTCTAAAAATATGCTTAAAGGTAAAGACCAGTATTGAAAACGCCCCAATTTCAAAAAATTAAATGGAAGCTCTTATTACCAATCATGTGAAAGAATATGTTTGACTAATACATGATAACATTTTTGCCGGGAAACCGCCTACTAATTGATATATTTGGTAAATTGGTTTATCTACATGGTCTGTGAGAGATAAACGCACGTGTCGCCCACGTGTGCGTATAGTCCCATATACATCTTTCTGTGTACAGTGCTTGTAACTTTACGAAGACTGGGTCAAATTTCTTATCATTTTGATGATTCCAGAACCTTGCAGTACACACCAATACTTATATGCTAGATGATCAACCTTTTCTGATCCATTCCACAACGTTTCTTTCACAATGCAATCGCATGACCATAACTGGTCTTTAGCTTTAACTGTTGAGGTACATTTTATATAGTGCTAGTTATGTCAAGAAGAGGTAATGTGTATTTCCTTTTTTTTGCTTGTTATTCAAATACGTTAAGGGGCATGATTTTTGTATTTTGTTTTATTTTTGTAACGACAGAATGTCTTATTTTAAGCCATGTTCTATCTTTACCTAATAAGTATCAAATATGTTATATTAGGGACGTTGCGCTCCAAACATTTTTTTGTTTATGCACTGTTCCTACTATGTATTATATCTCAATGTAACCCACTGAATTTCATTATCTGTTAACAATTATTTTACATGGTGAATAAATAATTAAACAAAATAAGGTATCAGAATATGCTCGCCTGACCGTAATCAAATGCCGTAAACCGGGGCTTTGCCCCTTGACCCCATGCCAGTTTACGCTCGCTATGCTCTACCAGATCATGAATACTTTAGCCCTCCTCCCCCCCCCCCCCCCCCCCCCATTTTTGAAAAACGTTCGGCGGGCCCTAGATGTAACATGTAGGAGGGATGGTGATCCAGATTTGTTTCTGCCCCCCCCCCCCAACAAAAAAATATTTTTTGATCATTACACCACTGATCTGTCCATATAGCGTATGGCTTGGCATTCATGCAGATCTAGGTCTATAAGTTAAAAAATGAAGTTAACTCTTATCAGGGCTAATCCCCATTGTGCCAAGCCTGATATCTTTAGTTTCTGAAAGGTTAAAGGTAATACAAAGTTTTGGTATTGGGTCATGAATTTGGTTCAAATGAAAATATTGGAAGCATTTATTCAGTGATCGTTGTCGCTGTTGAAATCGATTTTAAAGTTATGAAATTGTAAATAATAATCTCTTTATGTTGTATAGCTCCCTCTCAAGGTCAAGATATTAATCAAGCTATAAAACAATGTTTCTTAACTAAGATCGACCGATTAGCTATTCACGTTTGAAAATTATATATCACAACTACATATTCTGAGATTTTCATGGTCGCAGCTGCCATTGTACGGCCGTATGGGCTATTTGAAATTTGTCAAAATTTACCGGGAGCACCAGTAAATTTTTATATTCAGTTTTTTCGAAAGCAGAAGTGTTTTAGGGGCTCAATTTTCTAGTGCTTATAAAACATCCACAGGGGCATCCAAATATATCAAAATTGTAAAGAATCACTATCCACCCAATTTTTAAAAAATTCCCAAAACTTTGTATTCCCTTTAGAATCACAAAGGTTATGAAGAAATGAAAAAATGGGTCAAAATCCCTTTTTACACAGTAAATTACCCACAATTTATTGTTAACCAAATTGGCACATGTAATAGAAAAACGAAATTTGACTGACATGGATAGGCCGTCCATTTATGTTTGGCGTGGCAACCAGACACTATGGGGTTTTTTCGGTAGAAGTTGATTTAAAGGTGTAGAGGGGGAAATAAAAAGTGATAATAAGCACATCATTGTATGTGCGCGAGGTGCTCCCGGGTTTATAGGGTTAAATTTGTAGACATGGCACATTGGCATTAATATGTTGTCGATAATTGGTGGTAATTGGTAGCCTCTACACACCCCCCCCCCCCCCCCCCCCCCCCCCAATGAAAAAGGTCTAGTGACGCCACTGGTTCTGGGGTGAAGGTTTCGCATAAATGAAATAATTTAACCGTTATATTTTAGCATTTTTAAATAGATGTGTTAATACAATTGTTACCATATAATATAGTTTTCACCAAATGTAATTTTTACCTTCTGTGCTATGATTTTCCCTCATTCAAAAGTAAAGGTTTATTTAATGAATACAAAAGTCTTTCCAATTAAAGCTTGGTGCATGATACATGTACAACTCCGCCAAGAAATATAGCCAACTCATGCCAAGAAATCTTCATTTAAATACCTCTCCTACATGTTCGTAAGATTCATTGTACAACAAAAGGCAGGAACTCATTTATTCTTTGGGGTTAGTTCACCTTTAATTATTGATTCATCTATTGTTCAATATAAATGGGATCATTTTATATATTTTAATCAGATTGTGTAAGTAGTTTTAATGACCATACTATATTGACATTTGAGTTATGAAATTAATTTGTGTATACATTAGATAACAACTTTAATGTTTAAACTTGAGTGCAATCCAAAAAGATATTTACCTCGGATGCTACGTTTAATCTCAAAGGGATAGTTGAGTTTTTGTTTAAGACTACAAATGATTTCAAAGTGCATGGTTCTTGCACTTATTCTTATTTCAGGGGTGTTAAAAAAATATTCTAAAAACGGTTCGGAAAAAAATGGCATCTCACTAACAACACCCCCCCCCCCCCCCCCCCTCCCCCATCCTGCAAGATAAATACATGTCCCGAGTTTGATAGTAATCTATCTGTCGGTTCTAATTATTAATGCGTTCACAAGCTATTTATAAGCATACATGATGAGCCCCATGACCTTTAACCTTTGGCCTCGTGACCCCATAATCTAATCAGTTCATTGGCTCTGCAAGATACATACATGTCCCAAGTTTGGACGAAATCCATCAATCGGTTCTTAATATATATTGATAAAAGGGGTTGAGAAAATGACGCACTTACAGCTATTTAAGACAAGGGCAAGTAAACAGTTGTATCATACACACTCAATGGCAAATAACAATTCAAGAAAGAAGCATACAAAAATCATTGAATAACTTACTCTTGACACTTCTTATGAAGCTGCAGGTAGTCGTCTTGGCATTGTCTTGGTTTGTAGCCCTACATTCTATTAAGTGATCCTTGTTAACAGCCAAGGTGGCCTTGCCGTTTTCATAGTTACATGAAATGTCGAGTGGATCCCCCGTTGGTTCAAAGAATTCAGGTGGATCCCATGTGACCTCTGTTTCTAGTTGGCTGGTGGAGACTTCAGTATCGTTAGGGCAGGACACCAGAACTGGTGAAAGCTCATCTGCAATATTAATTTTTTTAATAAAGAAAGAAACTAGAGTGAAAAGCGCATCTGTAATCCTTTATTTTCAAGAGATAACAATTAAAGAGGTTGCCAAGTACAGAGTGTGTACAGATAACAAGTTTGTAATTCTTTTAATACAATTAGTCATCCGATCAATCATTATGATAGAGTAATACAAACATATAGGTCTAGAGAGCAAGAGTGCCAGTGGGCTATAAAGTATATTGTTTGTAATACCATTATAAGGATATCCAACCATTGCACTTCGTTTTGGTCGGATGTTCTACTAAAAATAAGTCAGTTCGTAGATACAATCTGCGCATAGTCAGATTAAAGGTCATTTGTACCAAAATAGTTTAACCCATCAAGATCAATACAGGATTAATGCTCATGAAAGTTACATTTTTGTAGTCATTTTTAATTTACACTGTATTCACCGAGGGCACATTCTCTTATACACAGGTGGAAGTATTCTTCTCAAGAGGGCAAACAAAAAGGTATTCATAAAGTACCTCCATCACTTTGGCAGTGAGTATTCTAATATGCACTAAGTGGGATCTCTCCATGTGTGAAAGATCTGTGACTATTTGGGGGTGATTTGTACCACAACCAACTACGAACGGGTCTACCAAAGCCAAACGTAAGCCTATATTTATTAGTCGCCTGTACATTATTATTTACCTCGAACATAAATGGGAAACGAGCAGTTGACCTGATTGCCTGCATTATCAGAGAATGTATAGATAAATGTAGTGTCTTGGGTTAGGTTGTATGGAGATGTCAGATCAGATGGTGACGTTGTGACAATGAGACTGCTACCATCTAAAGAGTCAGTAGCAGTAGGCGGATTAAACGACATGTGTACACCCCAAGCTTCAGTCTGAGTGACGGTGATTGGAGATGGACAGGATGTCAAGATTGGTGCTGTAATGTCTGCAGGTTATTAAAAATAGTTTGATTTTTTTTTACATTTAGTGGAATGAATTTTAAGCATACATGTACATGTATATACCATATGCACAAACAATTAGACAGAATCTTAAATTCAAGCAATGGGATTAAGATCATACTGGAAGATTTGTAACATTTCTTACAGATATCACTTTAGCAATGAACTATAGTATGTAGTTGATTTGAGTCAATTATTAGCAAATCTGAAGACCTCTTGACAACACTTAATTAAAATACTGTAGAATGATATGGACATGTTCCATGGGGAAATGGCATTGTAAGATGCACTTTTTCCAAGACTTTTCCACGATGGGAAAAGCCATCAGGCTTGTCTTCTTTAACACTTCAAAAAGTGGTGTCCTAAAGACCATTAGGTTACGGAGGATGATGATGGTGATGATCACTATGAAGTATACGATTCTCGCTATTGCCAATACCCCCAAAATGCCCCCAATGTTGACCTCTTGGACGTAATTCTGAACTACTTCCGGTACTTACATGCTTCCGGTGTATATAGTATATAGTATATGGTGCATGCATGCAGCACGCGTGCGTTACACTTATTATCGGCTACAGCATACGTATCCGAAAGCTCTCTTGTCAGCTGCTTCTGACCTCCTTGGATTTTTTACCATGTCCATGATTATTTCAGAAGAAATACCCAGGGATTACCACCGCATGTTCATCATTATATAATTGTTCTTTGTCGAAATGCCAGGGATATCTCTGAAGGAATTGTTTTGGTTTATTATCGTGCTACCAGCACACAGTGGATTCATAGTATCGCACCATATTCCAACTGACAATTCAGTTTGTAGAGGTGTTGTGGTCGAGTGGATACGTCACCGGACTGTCAATCACAAGGTCCGCGGTTCGAGTCCCGCCGCGGCACTAATGTCCTTTGAGACCAGAGTGAAAACTTTATGATTAATCAGATATTCTGTCCTTCAACTCATTTAGAATAGTGTAATAAGCCTTCAGTTGATTTAATTCTCAAAGCAACAGGAGGGTGGATAGGGCAAATAATCCCTAGACTCTCCGTTACTTCATAAAATGAAGATCAGACTTCAAACTTTAATATCTCGTATCTCAAAGTTACGAGATTCTGTGAGATATTGAAAGCCACTCTGGATTCACTAGGAAACATATACTCATATATGAAAGAAGATTTCATAGGTCAACAATTTTATTATTTACATGCGCTTCTGCACAGATTGACATTTGCTACGAAACATGGTTTTTCTAGAAAACATAACATTTCATTTAGAAAACTGCACCAGTGTATATAAACAAAAATACTTGTCAGTGTGAACTGTTTGAAAGACGGGCACTCAGAAAAACTAGCCCATTTCCGTAAACATATTAAAAAAGCATGAAAACAAAAACTTAGCCACTTTGGCCTACCAATAATCCATTCAGTTTCATCGCTTAAATTTCTGGACCTTTTGTCTGCAATTACATTTTCTACACCACGCAAGTGGGCTGCTATGGATATCCCTTTCTATACACCGTTGCCATATTACATGAGCAAGTTCATCACATTATACAGATTTGATACCGCCCAGTGCATTAATTTAACTGACTGTTGTGGTGTTCTAACCTCATGAGAACATGAATGCCACTTTTGCCCTCACAAAAGGCCCTCAGTGTAAAGAGGGATGCAAGTAACTCTAGATTATTTATAATGTTCCCACTGGCGAGGGACTCTGAATCTTTCGATCGACCTCCACATTTGGCTTTACCATCCGTGCCCCCTCAGCCAGAACCACTAGCATCACTGCTCAACTCAACATCTTGTTTCCTTTATCCCAAATGTTTCCTTGGTGACTAAATATTTTCTACCCATCAATGCAATTCTTCCTTTGCTGTGTCTGTGAGTGTCAAATTAGCATCATAATTGCCCTTTCAGGTTAAAGATTCTGTCTCTTTCAAGTGCTCTGTAGTGCAGTTTTCCTTGCTCACGAGCAGGAAGAGTTGCTACAACTTTCCCGATAAAACAAACCAGCTGTCTTGCAGTAACTTTGCTTTTTTCTGATCAATTTGCCCGCAAACTCTCTAATCTTAGCTACTTTCTGTCGGTATGACAGTCGTACTGTATCTGAGTTTATATCAAAACCCAAGTAAACCGAGTTGCTGGCTAGGTTCAAATTTTGATTTTTGAGGGTGAATAACAATCCCCAAATTCGTCAGTATTTCTATACTTGATCATTGGACTCTGCTATCATAATTATGTCCTCCATAAAGGAGATAATTACATGCCCCCTGCTCCTGAGCACGTACGGTTAAAGGCACTTTAAGCACTTTGTGAACATCCTGGGCCCTGGTGAAAGCCCGTTAGGTAGCGCTCTGAATTGAAACAAGTTTTCTTGTCTATTGGAAACGCAAGAATTGTCTGCACCTGGTATTATGGACATATACTAGTATGCATCCTTTAAAGTTAAGTGATGCCATAAAACATTCTTTGGTTAACAATTGGACCACAGTTTCAAATGTGTCCATTTTGAATTGGTGGAAATCCAAGTGATTATTCAATTCTGATAAGATGAGAATTATTCTCAATCTTCCGGCTGTTTACTCCCTTGTGAAAATATTGGAAATAAACTCGCCAGGTATGTGGTCACATCTTTCAACTTGTACCCCCTGACCATGTTCAAGATATTTTTATCAGCAGTTAGTTCTTTCCATTAGCTCAAATGCAAATTTATTTGGCCTCCTTGGAAAAGGTTACAATTCAGAGTGGTACTCAATTGGACAATCATTCCTCAGCCCATCTTCTGTCTTAATCAGTTTGGATTCTAGTACATGAGCCTGGACTGGGTGGCTGGTACCTTGACACCTCTCTGTTTATTCTGACCTCTCATGTACCATCCTCTTCCTTTGCCCCTCGGGTGGAATCCCTGCCCTGTGTTCTGTATATTGCCTAAAAAAGAGGGGGCTGAAATAGAGTTTTGATTTTCCCGTCCTCTCCCGGGATAGACTGGCCTGATGAGGTTACCTGCATAGGGAGCATATTGCTGCTCCGTATAACCTTAAGGGTCCCCATGTTGGTAACAGACACTGCCTTCTGTTGTTCTGTCATGTCTTTGACAACCTTTTTAAGGTCCTCACCAAAGAGTTGCTGTGTTACCTTTACTTCAGGGTGACACAATGGTTGATATCTCGGATGCAGTTCAGGCCTTTTACTCTCTCTCTCTCTCTCTTCTGAACATGTTCACCACATAATTTGCATGGGCCAGTAATGCCAAGGCCTATTCCTGTTCTGGGGAAGACTTTCCTTTCATAAGGTTCGTAACTGCTATTAAACCTTTAAGAGTTGTCGTGGACGAATGGATATGTCACCGAGTGGATATGTCACCAAACTGCGGATCACAAAGTCCGCGGTTCAAGTCCCACCGTGGCACCAATGTCCTTTGGCAAGACATTGATCTACATTTGTCACTCTCCACCCAGGTGTTAAATGGGTACCCGGTAGGATGCGAAAGCTAATGTGCTTAGATTAGCAAGTGTGCGCTTGTAAAAATGACGCCTGGAGAATGTACATACATTGTGTGCGGGTAAGCCTGAATCCGATGACCGGGGTAATAATATATTATGTAGAGCGCTTTGAGAGGGCCTTCAGTCCTGAAAAGCGCTATATACTAGCTATTATTATTAGAGGCTCTTGGAGTTTTGGCAGTCTCAAGTCTCTTGATTTTGTTTTCGCAGGGATATTATCCCAAATCAAGAGGTTTACCTTGGGTACTACCAGGTTGGGAATGTTGTTTGGTGGAACATACTTGTCCATGAGAGTAACCATGTTTTCGATGCCCGGCCATTCTGATAGCATGATGTCATTTGCATCTGGCCCCAAAGGATCTTGTGCTTGAAAACGGCCTGCAAAGCCCTTAGCCAATATAGGGCTAACAACATCCCCTGCACACCCTGTAGCCAAGTCTGTTTCTACTTCTACTACATGGTCAAATTCCTCAACTTGGTCTTGGACAGACGGAAGGGAAAAACTATTTCCATCATCCTCATCTTTGTAAGGGTATTCATAATCGGGTTCAAAGCTCCCATCATCGAGGGTCGATTCCTCCATATACCCATTATATACTGGTTGTTGTACAGTGGCGCTCTTGTTACGAGTGTAAGTGAGTTCACCTCGAGTTACAACGAATCAGTGAACATTTTGAACATGTTCAAAATGTTGGAAATGCTCGCTACTTCAAGGAGGGTCGTGGAGTGTTGTACAGAGTTACGCCGAGCCATACCGAGCTGTCGCGAGTTGTCCCGTGTTACAAGAAGAACTTTCGCGTGTTATTGCGAGTGCCTCTTTGAGGCAACTCACCACAACTCGCCTTAACTTGCTAATACAACTCGGCTAAGTCGGAGCCCTGCTTAAGCCCAGGTATACGCAATCATAATCAAATCTTTTTTTGGAGCGCGTGTCACTGCCTATAGCTACATTTCCTGCACGATTTATCTTGCTTTAGCTGTTGTCTGTTGCTCGGACACCGCTCGCAGCTGCAAGAACCTTTGCGATTGCCGCTCGCTCCAATTAGTTGCCTAGCACAGACCACAGGCGCTGCGCTGCATAATCAGCAATGAAAGATGTAGACTCATCAGAAGCTAAGATGCTATATGCCCAGTCCCGCAGAATGACTAGTATCTATACACCGTTGCAGCCCGAGTGAGTTGGCACGCAGCAGTACGGACAACAGACAAGCTAATGCGAGCGACTTGGCGAGCAAACTGCGTATTGAATCTTACTGCTATGAGCAAAAGCAAGCCATAGTGTGGTCATAGGTAACCATAGGCAATCATAGATTATCTTTGTACGAGCTGCATACACAATACTGTGACTGCTACCTTCAAATTTGCCGCGTATTGGTGGGCATGGCTGCATATTGATATACGCTGCATAGCGCAGTAAAACGCAGCAATATATACGCAGTGTGACTGAAGAATAAAGTAAAGACGGCAACGGAGCTACCGCGCAACGTAACTGCGTGTCCGCTGTCTATTTCTTTGTATTTATTTCAGGCAATTTCACATTGCATTGTGCTAGGTAGGGATATTCGGATACAAAAACTACCTGCGATACAGTAGTCGCAACTAGCTTCAAAATCGATGAAGATTTGCTAAATTACAATAAATGTTGAGGTGTAAATACAACTCTAAACTTAGTTTTTTATTTTATTTTTGTATAAGAATATCGATGAAATTTTTTGGTATTGTAGGCGTTGCACCTTTTCCCCTGTTTCTTCTTCATTTTTTGTTTACGACATGTCAAAACTCAGGGGTTCGGCGCTGTTGCCTGAACACCTGCAAATATGTTTATACTGTTTTTGCAACTCACCCAAACATGCCAAATCTTCTGTTGAGCCATTAATGAATCTGTTCCATCGACCATCACTTCCACAGACAATCGTCGATCCATCGCCTTGTAGATCTGTACCAGTAGGGCAGTAAGGTGTGCACCTGGTACCCACACTCACACCAACTTGTCCAGCACATAAAGACGGATTAATATTGATATGCTCGGGGAAATCTAGAGGATCGCACTGTAAGGCTGATAAACAAATAAAAAGATTATTACCTTCATGTAGGGTACATTAACCGTACAGTACCCTTTCCTGATTCACAAAGGGATGGGTAATATTTTTAATATTGACTGGCATATCTTTTCAGGGGACATAACAATATCAATATTGCCCTTACTGAAATCATCTTCGACTCAGTCACTATGATTTCAGTAAGGGCAATATTCATTGGTATCTCAGTCAATATTATATAAATATCATCTGTTCAGATCAGCAGGGCGTCAACTCTGTATTACAGTATATGACTTTCTGGCTCCTAACATAATGAGAGTAGAAGACATCAGGGTTTCCTTTCCTTAAGAAAAACATTCCCAAAATAGAACACCAATCCCTTTAATACAGTTTTGGCCTCAGAAACTACTCATGCATGTTATGGTTAAGATATCAGAAACCTGATGACCAATTCATATTTCTTCTAATCCTGGTCAACAGGTCAGCTAGCTGTTGATTCAATAGATCTGACATACGGACATACGAACGGACGGACAACCAGAAAACATAATGCCTCCAGCTAGGAGGCATCAAAATAGACCCTTACTAATTGATTCTTATTTATCTGTTTTTAAGGAAAAGGAACCGACAACATTCTTGGAACAGCCAAAAGGCGTGCATTATGATTGCCATATGTACCAACTCATCATGTAATGTCCCTACCAACAGTGTCATAGATAAGTAACCGAGAAATGTCAATAAGTTGACCACATTAGAACAAGTTGCCAATTCACCATTGAATAATGTCTTTACCTTCACATCTAGGTGTCGTTTGTGCAGTCCAGCTTGTTGTAGATCCATCAAACTCACATGTGACCGTGCTAGAACCAGTCAGTTGATAGCCAGGATTGCAGGTTATGTTGCACTCTGCACCCCATATTGTATTACATACACCGGCAAACTCGGCAAAAGATGGCAGCAAATATGGACGGCATCTGTGAACTTCATTAACATTCGCATCAGAAAAACCGGGATGATTATAATGATGTCATGGAAACATATTTATGAGGATATTGATGTTTCTCCTCGGTATAACATGAACACATGGCAAAGATCCGAATTCTATCGGTGCTGGGCTTAGGCATTTGTTCAAAATTGGGATGAACTAGGGAAGTCAGTCTGAGGTCTATTTTGTTTTTCTTTTTAAAGATGATTAATTGGATTTATAGGATATGGCCCAATAGTTACAAGCTTTACATTGTAATAATCATAAGATATTGAACATGATAAATAGAGTAGTTAATGAACACACATATAACTTTTGTGATGGTGATCTTTCTTCATCAAATGCGGCATACACCATTTGGATTCGGAGTCATTATCTAATCTGCCAGGGGAATCTAATCTAACGTTTCTCAGGATAGCTTATGACAACATGTCCTAGCTCATAATAGCTGTCTGGTAAAACCAAAATCATTTGTGAGGTAATTCCATTTCTCAATTATAAAGAAGTTGAAATAAGTTTACTCTACTCTTCACTTCATGTTTATAAAAGTACCTACCGGTACCCCAAGTGTATACATTTACCCTGTACTGCACCGTCAAATGTACATGTTTTGCCATTTCCTGTAGCATCTGTGGCTGTGCACCTAACCTCAAAGTCACCTTCTCCCGTCAGGCCTTGTTCTTTGTTACATGCTATGATTGGTTCTTCACCACTGTTGTCCATAGCAGAAACATTCCAGAAGACATTTACCAAAGTGTCCCCACGAGGAGGGTTGAAAGTCAGATATTGAGGACATGAAGAAAATGATGGGCTTTGTATGTCTGTATAGAGAAAGAGTCAGCAGGTAAAGTTTGTCTTCATGTGAGAAAAATGTAATTCAGCTTAATGAACAAAATGGTAAATAACCTCATCAATTCAGCTTCATTTATATAATATATTATCATTTGTATATAAGATATATTGTTGGGGTCTTTGGGGTACAATTTTACATGCGATACACACATCAAAACAGCCAGGTTATTTTGAATGTGTCATTATACGTTAATACGCCTTTTGATTTAAATCATTACGACAATTTTAACAAACATACCTTCTTTTTTTTTACTTTCCATTTGTTATCAAAGTATGATCATAGCATTTAATTCAGGGTTTAAAAAAGCTTAACATTCAGTACACAAGCTTTCACCCATTCCAGCGGACTTTCTCTGTCAAGTGATTATTCAAGACAGGTGATAATTGATAGCCAGAGTTCCCATCCATTGAAGAATAAATCCTTTTGATCAAAGAGGTTCTTTGACGAAGTGTGATTATGTCTCACCTTTGCAAGTTGTCATCATGAGGTCTCCTGGAGCCCACTGTCCATTTCCCTGACATGACAGCACAGAGAAGTTAGGAGGATCAAGCTGATAACCTTGTTGAGCACATGATACAACACATGACTGTCCAAATACAGGAGCCATTGAACATTCCTCTGGACTGACTGAGCCCCCGTCTGGAACTACTAGGAGTGAACATGATGTGGCTAGAAAAAATGGTAAAAATACCCCTTATGTTTTGAAATGTATTACGCTTCAAAATTCGTCAATATGAAGCCTCCTTGAAAATAATAAAAAGGTGTCTAAAAAAACCGAGAGTTCTCCTGTTTCGTTATTTGGTAGGGGGATAATAAGCCTAAACATCTCAGTTTTCTACAAACCAAGAGATCCAGTCCTGGAAGAGTAACCTGTTACAAAACTCTGGTAGAGTATGAAATTTTTGAGTAAATATCTGGAACATTATTTGTTCTTTTAATATATAGAAGTAAGTAGCACTAAGATTTTCAGGTTACCTACATGTACTTAAACCTGGGTGGAGAGTTGCAAATATAAGTTAAAGGTAATACAAAGTATTGGTAATATTTCAACAGGATTGGATTATGAAATTTGAAATTTGCACTACCATTATGACACCTAGTGTTAGAATAAGCAGCTGTGAAAAAATTGGGCTCTAAAACGCTAAGGATTTCGAGAAATTCAAATATCCAATTTATCGGTGCTCCGAATAAATTTCAAATAGCACCTACGGCCATACAACGGTAGCTTTGACAATGAAACGATCTCGGAATATGCAGTTCTGATATATAATTTCAAGCAGGAATATAAAATCGGTTGATTTTAGTCAAGAAACATTTTTTTAAAGCTAAAGTAATATCAATCTTGAGAGGGAGCTTACATGTATTCAACATAAGAGTTTATTATTCATGATGTTTACGTTCATTTAAACAAAAGTTCGGCTTCGATTCAAACTCCCAACCTCTAGAATCTGACATTTCTACATAAAGCACTGTCTTACCACTGCAATTGAAACTATTACTGGACCATGTTCCATCTGCTTGACAGATTGTGCTGCTATCACCAATCCCTTCAAAACCGTACAGACAGTAGAAAATACACTGAGTGCCATAGACTTCAGTGTTTGGTGGGTTGTTGATGCAGCCTGATTTCACAGCGTTTTCGGGTGTTATCAGCGCTGGACAGGTCTTTGCTATATTTAGAAAATGTAGTCAATATTCATGTAAGTAATAGTTGGACAGTCTTCATGGTTAGTTTACGTAGCTAGGCCACTGAGATGGCCGGTTGCACAGGTTTGCACCCGAAGAAAAATATGTGCCCTAAGTTCTAACAAGAAGTTGAGGCTCAGCACATTTGTTGACAATTCAGTAAATGAGCCATTGGCAGATAACTAAGGGTCTTGGCTACACAAGGTCCGAGAATGAGAATCTTAATAGCATATATGTATTTAATATTTCATTTTGTTCTTTAATTTTTATATAAACGTTTGATAAATGGACCCATTGGCAATTAACTAGTCGATTAGGAATTGAAAGACCATCAGTAATTAGAAGTAACTAGATGGAACTTCGACTGCGCGCAGTCGAAAATGATGCCTCCGTCATAGAGCAAGTTTACAAACCAAAACAGAAGAAATTTTTCAAATTCAAGTTTCATTGTAATCCATTAACATGTTCTCAGAATATCGTGATTACAAGCAATTTTCTCATATACATATATGACCCTTGATCTTTGACCTCATGACCCTAAAATCTACTCAGTTCATTGGCTCTGCAAGATGTCCTGAGTTAAATAGTAATCCATCTGTCAGTTCTAATGAGAATGCGTTCACAAGCTATTTTTGCATACATAATGAGCCGCATGACCTTTGACCTTGACCTCATGACCCCCAAAATCTAATCAGTTCATCGGCTCTGCAAGATACATACATGATCAAAGTTTGGCAGGAATCCATCAATAGGTTCTTGAGATAACGCGATCACGAGCTGTTTTTGCATATATAATGAGCCGCATGACCTTTGACCTTTGACCTCGTGAACCCAAAATCTAATCAGTTCATCCGCTCTGCAAGATACATACATGATCAAAGTTTGGCAGGAATCCATCAATTGGTTCTTCAGATAACGCGATCATGAGAACGGGACGTACGGACGGACGGATGGACGGACGGACGGACAACCCGAAAACACAATGCTACTTCGTAACGGAGGCATAAAAAAGAAAAATATTACAATCCTTGTATAAAATTTTAACAATAATTCCAATTTGATATTTCTCTACTCAGATACAGGTATACATAACAATTATTGGGTGATCTTGCTGCATATCAAGTTCCAAATGATTCCTTTTGTTATTGCCCCACATTGTCTATTCTTTATCTTTCTTATCTTTCATCCCCCATCAAGTTTACAAATGAAATGTTTTGTTTAAAATTGGCAAGTAACTAATTAATGAGTTGTAGGAAGGCGTTTGTAGAAAAGGTTATCAGTAAAGAATGTGTTATCACGCTAAAATATCTCGTTGAAAAAAATCAATCGAACGTACTTAACAAAATGGGAACAACATTCACATGTTGGACTTCGCAAGAACTCATGATGATTGTGTAGTCTAGCTATTCAAAAAGACCCTATTATCACTTTATGCATAATCTTGGCATAGATTAATGGAGATCAATCAGGACACCAATCTATCAATCTCAGATCAACAGAACTTAGAAGATCCTGTCTATGCTTTATTTCCAATCATAAATATCTTAATAATCAGACAGGCGATCGGTTTGTAAACGTCATGGGTTTCCTGACTGACCTATTATTGCAGCATGAGCTAAATCCAGGATTTTGTTTCTGAATCTGAAACAAAGTTACCGGATCGCTTTAATAATAACACACATTTCCATGCTTACGACTGGAGTAGATTGATAGCAATTGAAAGACAATTGGGGAAAACATTTCGTTTTGGCTTAATTTAAGTACACATCAACTTTACAAAAAATATGCCCCCCCCCCCCCCCCCCCCTCCGGCCCCTAGCTCCCATATAATAATTCTATGACTCAAATGCATGTTCAACAAACCTTGACATACTGGTTCGGTACCGGTCCAACTCGCTGGTCCATAATCACCCCTCAATTCACATGCTCTCGTTTCTGATCCAACAAGGTCATATCCTTCATTACATGAGAAGGAACATTGAGACCCATACACAGGACTAACGGAGCAATTGACAGCGGATCCATGGAAAGGAGCTTGAAGCCGAGGACATCGGAAAACTAAAAATAAATAAAATGAATGCAGACATTACAGAAAAGAAACGCCATTGGTGTAGACAGTGGCATAGTGTCGAGCTGATAAAGGTATCTGCTTTTGGGACAGAGTCATTAAATGAACACCCTATCTAGCTCTCTCCATCACCATGCACCTCCAAATAAAAGTAAAATAGTAGGCCAACAAAGAATACATTGACAAAACCGAAGAGAGACAAAAAGGGGGAGAAAGGCAGGAAAAGTACCTCTTTTCCGGGATATTCATAGCCCCAAACCTATGGGACTCTATGGACAACATTCACTGCTGCACTATAAGGAAAACAAATAAAAAACATAAAATTATTGGAAGTAGGATTGATTATATATTTGTACCTGTTACATGAACAATAACGTCACAAACTGCCAGATTTCCCTCAGAGTCAATAGCATTGTAAGTCAATCTTGTTGGGGTCTCAGGAAACTTGTACTCGATTGGTATCATTGATTTCCTGAAAAGGATGACAAATATTCAAACATGAATAAGTTTACCTTAGGTTTGAAGTACACATTGATTCAAATAGACATTGTATGTGAAGTTAGCGACCATAATGGTGATCATCATCATCATCATCATAATGTGAATTACTTACATACCCATAGGCCTACATGAATTTAATGAGAATCTGAGATTACAGTCGCTAATTTTACATACCAGCGAGCGCCCGCACCCCACCGTCGGTATGCACCTGTATTGTGCAGTGGTTTGCCATGAAACCCTTGATTAAAATAATATTACAATGTCTTCATTTTTAGGAAAAATACTTTAAAAAAAAGAAAGAAAGAAACTTGACGCGGAACAGGTAAGAAAGATAACGAATTTTAAACCATGATCATTATTTAAACAATTGTTGAAGATTTATTTAATTGTGGGTATATTATCTCCACACCGGGGCCACGGGTCAAAGTTTGGATATGTTAATGAACTATCGCCTAATATTCATTGTCTGAATCCAGTAACGATGAAATTGATGGGTATCGATGGGCCATTTTATGCTGGTGAAGTTGATGAAATTCACCCCTGCCTGCTTCATATCACCGACGGGTCGGGCCTACCGCATTGAGTTATTATAGGCCCTAGATGGAAAATCCATCATGAGCAGTGTTGCTGCAGCCATTTAGTACACACCTTGATCCGTGCCCATGGTGGTCTTGTTTCCCTCTTCTCTCAGTTTCATGGTCTTCCGCCATGATGGACAATAAACAAATCAATTAAGGTGAATATTAATTACTACTATTTATTTATACGTGAACAGCTGATCGAACGAACAATGAAAACCTGCATTCATATACTCGACTGAATCTGGCGACCACAGATGCAGCGACCATAATATAGATTATATACCTCACTTAAGAAATCCAGCCATCTGATTGGTCGAAATTGCATTCATAAACTTTAACTATTCCTGTAAAATTCCTGGTAAAATTCCAAACCCATGTAATAGTTCTAAAAAAAAAATTTCTAAAATCTCAGTAACCATGGTTACTGAGAAAATAGTTCAGTCTTGGTGAAATACCCATACATGTAGGTTTACATGTTAAAAAATGGTTTGAGCGATTGCGGATACCGTACGTGTGCGATGAATTGGTCGGTAATTTCAATACAATTGAGTCTCGATCGATCTTACCGACATTTTTATCTTGCATTGTTGACATGAAGACGCCAATTAACTTCCAAAAACAACATCTGCCGATAGATCTTGATCTAAGTTCGTGCCAATGCATTGCAAAAGTAAAAGAAGGCCCTGTTTAATGGAGCTGCCGCAAAGCATCCAGCACGCGAAGCCGTTTTCAATCCATTTTAATGTATATATCAGAGAAAACTGCCAAGTAAGGTATTAGTGCGCGATGTCCTAGCGGTCTAAGGCGGTGATTTTAGTCACATCATCGTCGCAAGAGATCGAATCCCATCTTCGACAAAAGTCTTTTTATTTTTTATTTATAAGTCTACTCTCAAAGATACACTCATTAAAAACTATGTTGTAGATATGTTTGTACTCTCATACCCCAAGAGGGGGTCGATAGAGTCAATAAAATTTTACAGTCTTACAACCGTGCAGATAAACTAGATAAAGGCCAAGGTGGTGTCATAAGTTGACTCTTTTTTTTTGGCATATAAAAGTATTAATGACTGCTTTAATATTCGAGAAATATTTGTTTTATACGCTCTCGGGAAGGCTACAATTGGGCTATTGCCCTCGGCACGCCTTGGGCAATAGCACAATTCTAACCTTCCCTTGAGCATATAAAAACAACTATTTCTCTCAAAGCAGTCATTAATACTATACTATTGAGTGTCTTTAAAGGGACCTGGTAACATTGTTGAGATGGAAGGCTCAAGATGGCGCACTTCTAGAGACTACACGCATTTTTTGCGAAGTGAGAAAACCCAAGGAAAAAAAGCAGAAATGTCTGCTAGGAAAAGGATCTTAGAGAACCCAAATACCATCGCCAAATAATTTGAACAACCTGGAGACAAATCAGATAAAGAAACAGAAATTATGTACAGTAGCGGGGACAAAATGGATACTCAAAGTATGAGTGAAGTACCTGCCGGTCACATCGATAAATCTATCCCCGAAGCTCTGGGCGTGGAATCTGCCATCAGTACGATGGACCATGTTGACAAGAAATGACGAACAAACGGCAACGGAGATCAGGCAAGTAACACCTCAGCTAATGATACAAAGGAATTGCTTATGACGATTATTAACAAAATAGACAATACAAACAGTAAAGTGGACAAAATGAATAATAACTTGACATCCAGACTAGATGTGGCTCTGCAGAAGATAGGCGAAAACAGGAAAGACATCGACGAATTGAAAGACAAACAACAGCACAATGATTTTGAGCTTAATGAAACAAAAGACAGAGTAAAAGAGCTTGAGAAAAAAAATCAAAGAATGAAGGAACGTTTTGTTGATCTTGCAGCTAGAGAAATGAGATGCACAGCTGTTTACTTTGGCTTTCCTGAGGGCTGTGAGAAAGGAAATTGTGAAGGGCTGATCCAGTCCTTTGCAGAGTCACATCTGGATATGCAGGGGCAAGACCTACTTATAGAGAGAGCGCATCGCTCTGGGCAGGCATCTAAAAGAGAGGCTCCTTGCCCCATAATGGTGGCTTTCAATCGTTACACGACGAGAAGTGCCGTCCTCGCAAGTGCCAGAAAACTCCTAAAAAACAAACCTTTTGTGTATGAGGACAAGGAAAACCCCATTTTCATTGATGAAATGCTACCTAAGGAGATAAGAGACCTACGCAAGAAGATGTCACATACCAGACAGAAGCTGAAGGAAGAGCACGGAAGGGCTTACTTCCAATATCCAGCAAGGCTCTTCTACCGCGACAAGCAAACACAGAAGGAAGTGGAGTATAAGAAAGGTTGAAAATTAAAGACACCATCAACAGAAAGAAGAAGAATTAAAGCAACAAGTAAGGAAAGAGCAAGATGATAAAGCAACAAAAGGCACTTTTGATTAAGTTTGTTGAACAAGGAGGGTTATATCAGATCATTTTTTCACAACGCGATGCGTCGCTTGAGCTACGATGCAAGAGGCTAATGGAACAACCTCATGCACACCTTTTTTGTGCATTTTTTTCCTATTGTAACTGTTTATGTTTTTTGTTTGAAATAGTGGGACCAACATTTGATGCTTACATGATGGAGAATGGATTTGAAATTAATGACGCATAATGTAAATGGATTAGGGGACTTTAAGGCTAGGAAGCGATACTTCAATTTCCTGTTAAAGTTAAACAAGGGAAACGCTCTCGGCGGTCTCGCCTGCAGTATTTATATATTCAATATGATAAACCAGAACGTCAATGACGTAGCGCTCATCCGCATCTCGCAACAACAAATATCGTAAATTTTACGTGGTACACTTTTGAACTAGTCAAAAAATACAAATTTGATGCCTGGAAGGGACATAATTTCATTTCATTTGCATAAAGTAACACAAATAATCAATGGAGCAAAATCTCAAAATTCTTTGTAGAAGTTTAGTGTTCCAAATTTAGCTCTACCAGATAAGGCAAACCAAATCAAAATCGGTCAAGAAATGAGGGAGAAGAAGCAATTTTTGTTATTTTGGGAATAAATTGCATAAATTACCATAATTAATTAATGGAGAAAAATTTCAAAATTCTGTGTAGAAGTTTAGTGTACCAAAGTTAGCTCTACCAGATAAGGCAAACCAAATCAAAATCGGTCAAGAAATGAGGGAAAAGAAGCAATTTTTGTTATTATTGGAATAAATTTCCATAAATTACCATAATTAATTAATGGAGAACAATTTCAAAATTCGGTGTAGAATTTTAGTGTACCAAAGTTAGCTCTACCAGATAAACAAACCAAATCAAAATCAGTCGAGAAATGAAGGAGAAAAAGCATTTTTTTGTGATTTTAAATAAATTTGCATAAATTAGCATAGATAATGAATTTCAGGATTCTGTGTAGAAGTTTTAAATCCCCCACCTAGCCCTATCATATGAAACAATCAGAATCAAAATCGGTTAAAAAATAATGGAGAAGCATTTTGAAAATCTTGATGTTGATGCCACAACAAAGTCTAAGTTTGTTGACCTTAAATGACCTTTGACCTTAACTTAGTGACCTGAAATTCTACGCACATGATTGGGGAGACTTGATAACCCTATAGTCCAAGTTTCGTTGACTAAGAAATTATACTTTCAAAATTATATCAAAAATTCAAAAACTTAACCTTAGGTTAAGTTTTCGATGATGATGCTACAACATAGTCCAAGTCTGGTGACCTGAAATGACCTTTGACCTTGACTTTGTGATCTGAAATTCTACTCACATGATTGGGAATACTTGATTACCCTATAGTCAAAGTTTCATTAACTAAGAACTTATACTTTAAAAATGATATCAAACATTCAAAAACTTAACCTTAGGTTAAGTTTTTGATGTTGACGCCGCCGCCGCCGTCACCGGAAAAGCGGCGCCTATGTCTCGCTTTTTGCTACGCAGGCGAGACAAAAAGGATGTATTTTTACTACAGGAAACACATTCCACCGAAAAGGACGAAATCTTGTGGAGAAATCAAATCAGATCAAACATAATATTCAGCCACGGAACATCCATGAGCAGAGGAGTGTGTATAATATTGAGAAGAACTTCGGACATTGAACTTATTGACTCGGTCAAAGATAAAGTAGGACGCTTTTTATGTATCAAAGTTGAAATATACAAGAAAAATTTTGTTATAGCCAATATTTTTGCACCCAACAATGAAAAAGAGCATGTAGAGTTTTTTAATGGTTTTAATTCAATACTGCAAGAATTTAATAATGAAGGTCATACATGTATAATAGGTGGTAATTTTAATCTTATTCAGGATTTGGTCATGGATAGAGAAGGGGGTGCTATGAAAACAATTTGGAAGCATTCTTGTACCCTGGTAGACAGTTTGAAAGATTATTTTAATCTTATCGATATTTGGAGAGTAAGAAACCAAACAACTAAAAGATTCACTTGGAGGAGGTATACACCATATGTCCAATCAAGACTAGACTTCTGGCTAATCACAGAAACTTTGCAAACTGACGTTGTAGAAAATGATATATTTCCATGTGTGCTGTCAGACCATGATTATGTTACATTGCACTTACATGTTAAGAAACAGAGAATGGGGCCTTCATACTGGAAATTCAACAACAGTCTATTAAACAATTAGGAGTTTGTTGAGGCTCTTAGTGTCAATGTCCCTTTATGGGTTGATGAATATGAACATAAACATGACAAAAAAATGCTGTGGGACCGGTTAAAATATAAAATACGAGAGTTTACTATCCCATTTTCAAAAAAGAAAAAATGTGAAAAGGAAAAGCTGAGACAAGAGCTAGAGGAAGAGCTGAAAAAAATATATGAAATGGAAGGGGACAGTTTGAATGAAGAAACTTTAATTAGAAAGAAACAAATTGAAGAGAAATTACATACAATTTATGACTATTTTGCGGATGGGGCAATTTTGAGGTCAAAGTGCACTTGGTATGAAAAGGGTGAGAAAAGTATTTTTTATCATACATGTATTGATGTGTTGGATACAAAGGATGGGCTTATTCGAAAACAAGCAAACATCCAAATGTTTATTAAAGAATCCTTTCAAACATTTTTTGAGAATAGAGATATGGAATATCAAGAGGATAGTATGGAATATATTTGTCAAAGTAGACTTGAGCAGTTAACAGAATCAGAAAAGGCCTCGTGTGAAGGTTGCATATCATGCAATGAGGCAAAAGAGGAATTGATGAAAATGGCAAAAAATAAAACTCGAGGAAATGATGGCATCACAGTAGAGTTTTATGAGGTATTTTGGCCTTTGGTTTCAAAATATGTGATTGATTCTTTTAATGCTTCATACAATGACGAGTGTATGTCAGTTTCACAAAGGCAGGGAGTAATAAAATTAATTCCTAAGCCCAACAAGGACAAACTTAAACTTGGTAACTGGCGACCAATCACTCTGAAAAATGTTGACGCAAAAATCCTTTCTAAATGTTTAGCCAAAAGGATATCTAAAGTGATAGAAAATTTGATTAACAGTCAACAGACTGCTTTTGTTAAAGGGAGATATATTGGAGAAGGGACTCGATTAATATCAGATATCATGTTTTATGCAGAAAAAGAGGGTTTACAAGGTATAATAATGGCATTGGATCTCACCACGGCATTCAATTCATTAAGCCATTATTTTCCAATGTATGGAAGCCTATAACTTTAGGCCCTCACTAATACAGTGGGTTAAAATTCTATATAAAGATATCAGTAGCTGTGTTCTGTTAAATGGGTTCACTACAGGTTACTTCAAAGTTAGCAGAGGAGTAAGGAAGGGCGATCCTCTTGCACCTCTGTTATTCATTTTGGGATTGGAAGTATATTTGAATAGAGTAAGAAATAATGGCAATATTGTGGGTTTTGAAGTGGGGGGGAAGGAAATAAAATACACAGCTTATGCTGATGACATAACATGTTTTTGCAAAAGTAATGAGTCCCTAAAAATTGTATTTCAGAGTTTGAGGAATTTTCAAAAATGTCTGGTCTTTGTATAAATAAATCTAAAACTGAAGGCATGTGGATCGGTAAGAATAGGCATGAAGGTGAAAAGGACAGTGCTTATACATGGCCAGAGAAGAGCATAAAAGTTCTGGGCAAATATTTCTCATATGACTTTGAAGAAGCAAGGAAAATAAACTTTGAAACTCGAATTAAAGAAATGAGAAATATACTTGCTAAATGAAAAAACAGAGGACTAACATTGATTGGCAAAACACAAATCTTAAAAACCTTTATAATGTCCAAAGTAATTTATCTCTTGTCCAACTTTTCATTGCCCACTGAACTTGTCAAAGAAATTGAGAAGCTCATGTTTTCATTTATGTGGAACGGTCCGGACAAAATCAAGAGCAACTATGTATGCTGATTACTCAGAAGGGGGACTGAAATTCCCAAATATTCAATGTATGATAAATACTCAGCTAGTAAAATGGGTTCAACGATATTTTCACAAATCAGATCACAGCTGGACTATTCCTTTTGAGAAGTTCTTAAGGTTATATGGTGGTAAATCTATTTTTGTCAGTAAATATGCAATTGAGAAACTACCAAAAATCGAGGATATTCCTCCATTTTATATTGCCTTATTGAAAGCATGGTGAAAAACAGATATTCATTGTGAATTGGTTACTAACAATAGAAGTCAGGTCAGTATACTGAAGCAGAGTGTCTGGAATAATAAGTTCATTCTGGTTGATAAAAGGTCAGTATACTGCAGAGCTTTACAAGAGGCAGGGCTTTGTAATATATACCAATTGTTTGATAACAATGGAAAAATTCTCCACTTTGATTTTTGGAATGAAAAAGGTGTTTCAAACAAATATTTTTTACAATACATGGCAATAGTGAACTCTGTGAAGAAAGAGTGGAAATGTGAATTTGTTCCCTTGCTATTCGAAACAAATTTGAATAGAGAAAGTGAAGAGCACTCTCAATTAGAGTTCCTGTTATCTGAACTATATAAACTCAAGTCGAAAATAGTGTATAAGGGTTTTCTTTCTGAAGTAATAGCAAGACCAGTTTGTGAACAATTATTCTCTAGCACCTTTGATATTCAAGAAAACGACTGGTCACAAATCTATATTTTACCTTTCAAGTGCACAATTGAAGTAAAAATGAGAGTTTTTCAATTCAAACTGTCACATAACATACTTTATACTAATAACCAATTGTATAAGATGAAATTAGTTGAGTCAGAAATTTAAAGTTAAGTTTGAAGATCTCAGCAAGAAAAGAATAATGTTTGGATTCATCAAAGATTGGAAAGGGCCCAATATGATGCTATTGAATCAATTGTTGCTTATGTTTAAAAGATATATTTATATCCAAAAATGCAAAAACGCAAAACCATGTTTAAGTGGGCTAATGTCTTTTATCAGTAACACAAAATATATAGAACTTAACATTGCAAAACTAAAGAAGATTGAAGGAATGCACTATAAGAAATGGTCCCCTGTGGAAGAATTATTTGGATTTTAATCCTATGATATATACTGTAGAAAAGAAAGTGTTACCCACTATTTCTGTATTGTTGGACGTTTTTCATCTGTTCTTACCTTTTGTAATTATTGTGCAGTGATTTTTATGATTATTGTTATCATGATGTACGAATTACTTGATAAATAAAAGTTTTAAAAGATTTTAAAAAAATAAAATAAAAAAAAAACATTGTTGAGATGAGAGAAAGTGGTGCTAAGTTAGTGACTACAATGCTAGATGTACAATAAAAGATAATCTGAAAATTTGAGTGGAAACGAACCATTATTAATGATACAAATTGGGAAAAACTGATCTGATCGATTCCTTAATTCTCCTAACTATATTACTACAATTAAATTACAATTTGGGTGAATGTAAATCGTCACAGAGCAATAAATTGGCTCTGCATACCATTCCAGTCATTTAAATGTTGAAAGATTTTTAATAGCCTGTTTTATGTCTTTTTTCATGGAAAAACAGTTGGGAAAATTCAAAAATGGTTGGGAGAATTTACTGTTAATCACTGGTCGAGGGTGTTGCAAAGTGACGCCTTCAAAGAAAACCATAGATATCTTCGTGGTTTGAGATTTTTCCCGGATTGTTTGCATGTCAGAGGGTTAGTACAGAGGAAGGAATATAATAAGTAACACTTTATACAAAAAATAGGCAATTTTTTCATCAACCTTCAACAATGTTACCGAAGGTTACCGGAGGTAGGTGCAACAAGAACTCCTACGGGGGAAGTAGACTCACAGAGGAATCAAATTATATACCCATTGAAATCAACCTAAATATACTATTATACTTATGCTAAACTATTGTAATATAACCATTTGAAATAAAGGTCGCCGACTTGTCACTTGGCGCAATTTTTTTTCCCAGATAGCGCAACTGGATGTCCGTTGTTCCTTTTGTATGGACTCTAATATTAAAGGATACCATGCTAGCAACTTCTATCTTTACCGTCCGGTCACGCTTCAATCACAGGTGGAATCCAGTGGAGAAAATGAGTGTTAGGAGTAATTTCCATCTTTACAAAATCTAAACTTGGTAATATTTATTAGGTATGTTAATTATGTATTCAATATATTTGTTTATTATCTGTATAAATTTATATACACTTAAAATATTGTATCAAACCATATTATGTTCATGAAAATGTATGATGAAAAAAGAAAAAAGATGCAGAAACCAATAAATCAAATCAAATCAAATCAAATCAAATCAAATTTACGACAAAGAATGTTGCAAAATATTTGTCAAGAAGCCTTCACTGACCATTATTCGGACCAAACACTGAGGATTATGCAATGTTTGAGTTGATGTTGTTACGTACGTATTGTGTTAATTTTCATGGATTTCTTTCATTTGTATAATTTCTTTTGCCAATTTTATTTAATAAGCAATATTACATTTTCTTTCTTTTTTAGTTTATCTTTATTTAATTCAAAGAACATACATGCAAAGCAATCAAAACATGCAACAAACTTATACGGCAAAAGCCATAGACTCCATGTAGTTGGGTAAAAGCTTTTGGTTTGTTTTGGGGATGATTACCAATCACCTACATCACATTATTTTGGGCACTTTATTGGTGTCATTTGGGCGAGTCTTTTTTTAAATTCCTGAGGTCACAAGCTTGCCATTAATTGATAGATTCTTAAAGGGCTTCTTTAAACATCCTTAACCACATAATTAAAATAATCTAGGATATCTGTATTCCTTTAATTCTCAGCTAACTGATAATATGGTTTGCTTAACAAGTCTGTCTGAGGGAACCATTGTTTTTCCCTATTGTTATAAATTGATTATATATTTGTTATGGTATTGCTGGTTAATCACCTAAATTGTAACAAATGGGAAGAGCTGTTCTTGTACACAGTGTTTTAATTTTGTAATCTGTCCTCACTCCTCACTTACTTGTATGCCTTGTAAAGGTTTCCCACCCATTCAATGATACAAAGTTTTGTGTTGGCAAATCGAAGCACATACGTTATTGAATGATGATGGCCAGGTTCTAATATACTTGTAGATAACAGTTTTAAATGATAACAAAAAGAAGTGGAAGCACTTTTAATAGAGTGATTTCAAGCCACTTTAATAAATAAAGCAGACATAAAAAACTACCCTGGTTCCTTTACTATAGAGAGTATCGCTGATTTTTACTCAAACAGGGATTTGTTGATTTAAAAGTATACCGATATTGAACAAATTAAATGTTCCCCGCATCTCTAACTTCAAAAAAGCACGGTAGAAAAAAAAACTAATGTTGCTCATGTTTTGACAAAAGTGTCAAACAAATTGAAATATTTCTATCATCGTCATCATTACGCCTGTAACGACTGTTACTCTATTGGGACAAAACTGACTTTTCTAAATTATGGGAGTGGAAGTATCGATATGTTTTTAAATCAATAACAAATTCAAAAACACCAAACACAGCGACTCAACATCCCAACTTTTTAACTACGTGATCTCTTAAAATAAATAACCACTTGGAAACAAAATAATTACAGTTCAGTGAATTCAATTTATCATTTAGCAATTGAACTGGTTTCATATTTTACAAAGTGAAGATGTCTGTAATTATAAGCGAAGGAAAAATCTGACTGGTTAATAAATTGAACGCAGTACCCAAGTACCAATGTATATATTCCTTAAACTTATAAGTTCAAACAAACAGATATAGTTCGTTTTGCCTGAATAAAAATAGAATAAACTTTTGATTTGAGAATAAATGAGATATAAATAATAGAGTATCAAACTTCAATGTCTTTCAAAAACGATGCGAAGACTTGTCGACGGAATACACGTGGCACCGTTGATTTTGAAGACTGTCAATGTTCCACTTCAGAGAAGCTAAACTGGTCGGCGTCCTGAACTTGGATGAACTACATGTAGTCTAGGAGGTTTAGAAGCGAAGACCCACTGAAGAAATTGACGAGACAGGTAAAAGAAACTCGGCGACGATGTAAATCTCGGCCAGTTGAACTGGATAAATACCAGGACAAAACTTAGAGTTGAGTTAAAAATCAGCTATCTGAAAACAAGTTTACAGGCATTCATTTCTCCTACTCCACACAAGAGTGAAACTGCCCAGACTCGGAAAGATGGTAGCTGTTGGGAGCTATGCCGAAGATCTCGGGGAGAAATTGGTTCGAATCCCAGTGGAGAAAAATGTAACCAAATTATATACTAAGTGTATCTGATAATGTATCAACAACCGGGATACTGCTCTGCTCTGGACTAAACGTAATTGAACCTAGGAGTTAACCCACGGAGCTGACGGATCCGCCCTCAATACACCTGTATCTTCTTTAGAATTAGCCGTGTCTTAAATACCACATTGTGTTAGAGTCGAGTTTACATGGTAACACGAGAAATTAAAATTGGTACATCAGTAATTTTCTTATTTCGTAAACAAATTGAGAAATTGTCACTACATAAAATCCCCTCCTAGTGAGTAAGTCATGGATATGTTTTACTTACGACGACCCATTAACAATCAACATAACTACATCGTGTGACGAGTCATACATATTGTCATTAATAAACTGCAATATAACGTTCTGGGAATCGAACATGTCGTCCAGATATAGTTTTTCGGATAAGTGGAGTGGTTGTACTTGTGTGCGGCATCTGCGTGGCACCTTTGGAGTTTTTGCCTTTAACAATCGATGCTGGTCAAATTTGATAGGCTTTCTTCCAGACTCCTTTTACTTTCGACATACGCTACTTTCAAACGATCTATGCAAATTTGATCGCGTTTGCCATTGATATCAAGCGTAAAGAACCTGCCCTTTCGCTTGTTAACAGGTCCTTTGTATGGCTGCTGTAGCCGTTTGCGTACTGAATCTACCCTAACAAAGACATGCGAGCACGAGAAAATATCCGTAGGAGCATACGTCGATCCTTACTTTGCTCCAGCAGGGGTAAGTGTACACAAGGCCATGTGTTTACGTAACTGGGAAATGTAGTCACTCGGATCTACTTCAGTTTGCTCCACCGTAACGAATTGTCCGGGTAATCTAAGCGTAGTCCCAAAAACTAGCTCTGCTGGTGAGCAGGACAAATCTTCTTTAATGGTAGTACGGATACCACGAAGTGTCAATGGCAATTTTTCACCCCAGCGACAAGGATCCTTATGAGCTTTCAAAGATGTCTTAAGTTGACGGTGAAATTTCTCTATTATCCCATTCGCCGCACGATGATAGGCGGTTGTTCGGATACGGGTGGTTCCTACCAACCTGGTCAATTCCGCGAACATACGAGATTCGAATTGCCCACCACGATCTGTAGTGACATAACCGGGTGCTCCAATCACATTAACCCACCTTTTTACGAAAATTTTGGCAACGGTCTCAGCGGTAATATCGGATATCGGGATGGCTTCCGGCCATCTCGTAAAACGGTCTATACACGTCAGTAGGTATGTATAACCATTCGAATGAAGTAATGGACCAACAAGATCCAAGTAAACATGTGCGAAACGCGCGTCTGAGTTACAAAAAATCCCTGATTGGGCTTTGACATGTCTATGAATCTTTGACCTCTGACATGGTAATCATTCGTGGTCCCATTTGCGCACCTCTTTATTGATTCCAGGCCACACGTAACGAGTGGTAATCGCACGCTGCGTTGCGCGGACTCCCGAATGAAAGAGTCAATGGATAGCATTAAAAACTGCCCTTCTATGAACTTTCAGTACGAAAGGCCGGGTAAGTCTGTGAGAAACATTGCATACGATTGAGCACAAAATGGTGAGCCTTGGTACTTTTTTGAGCACCTTTAATACTAGTCTTGGTTCCGGACTTGAGAAGCACTTGCAGTTCCGAATCAATTTATTGAGCTTCAGCGAGATCCGGTGTGCAAGGCGCTGATATTGGGTCAAGAGTGTCAGCCACCACGTTGTCTTGACCTTTGACGTATCTAAGGTCTGTGGTGAACTGCGAAATGAAATCCAATTGCAGGATTTCGCAAGGACTATCCCCGTGTCCACACACAACACTTTTCGTGATTAGGCGTGATTAGTTATACCGTTTCGGGATAGTTATACTGTTTCGGTTTGTGGTCGGTACAAACATAGAAAGGATGGCCCTCGAGCACGTACCGGAAATGTTTAATTGTCAAAAAATGGCCTGTAACCCGCATCCAATTGCGCTTTACCTTAATTGTTTTAGCAGGTAGGAATTTGCGCGAGGAGAATGCAATCGGCTCCCATGCATTACCATGGAGTTACTAACAACCCTACGACAGCGCGGTCTGATGCATCGACGGTCAAGTTCAGAGGACAATCAGAATGCAGACAGGCCAATAACATACTCTGCGCTAATTTCTCTGTAACGTCAACGAAAGTGGAATACAAGCCGGCAACCATTCCAGCGATTTCTTAGATCGCTCTTTGCGATTGCGCAGAAGATCCGTAAGAGGCACAAGGATTTGCGCGCAGTTGGGTATGAACCTGGACCAGATTGCGTTAGAGTCGAATTTGCATAGTAACACATGAAATTATAATTAGTACGTGTGTACTTTTCTGAATTCATAAAAAAAAATTGAGAAATTGTCTCTACCATTCCACCATTTCTAAGAGACAATTACCATTAAAGAGAATGAACAAGAATCAAATAATGCAAAAGGCAACTTACAATGTGAGATTGAATACGCCAGAGTTGTCAGATGCTACAGGTTCCAGGTCGCTAATGTCATGTAAAGAAGCATAGGTGTATCCTCTATCAGCATTGTAGTAGTGATTCATTGGACAAGGAGGTGAGAAAACAGGTGCTTCATTATCTGAAATACAATTAAATATATTGCATTTTGTCACAAGCTAAAAAAAAAAAAAAACTTCAACAAACCTAACCAGAGAGAGATAGAGAGTGAGCTATACCACAATTTTGTATGGATAGGCCATAAATGTAGCTTTGGAGCTGGGGTTTGAAATTGCAGGGAGGGGGCGTCACTTTCTTAAGCAGGCGACCGAACATGGTTATTTAGTTGTATGTACCGGTTTGATGTAAGCATTTCAGAGGCGGGCACAGTGTCCCCCCCCCCCCCTCTACTTCATGTTCCCCCTAAAGTTCCCCCATTAACATAGAAAAAGTGCCCCTTTAACTTTGGAAGGAGTGCCACTTTTTAAATAGAAAAATTGCCCCTTCCCCTTTTCACCCCTGATGAGTGCCCTTTACATGTTGACACGTGCGCTTTTCCTTTGCAATAAGTGTCCATTTTCTATCCTCAAAAGTGCCCTTTTTAAATTCCTAGTAAGTGCCCCTTTTCAGGTATGAGAAATGCCCCATTTCACGTTTGATAGGTGCCTACTCCGCCTCTGATAGTTGCCCCAATTACTTGACAACTGCCCTTTTTCTTGTAATAACTACCGCAAATTTTCTCGGATAAGCGCACCTTTTATTTTCACATGTACCCCTTTTCCTTTCTAATAACTGCCCCTTTTACTTATGATAAGTACCCTTATTAAAAAAAAAGGTTTTTCACCCCTCATAAATGCCCTTTTTCATCCCCGAATTAGTGTCCCGTTTATTTTAACATGTGCCTCTTCTTCTTTTTAATAAGAGCAACTTCACCCTTCTCATAAAAGCTCCCTTTCACCTCCGACAAATGCCCTATTAAAACCTGATCGGTGCCCCTTTTCTTACAACAAAGGCACATTTTCACCTCTTGACAACTACTCTTTATACTTTGGCATGTGCTCTATTTCTTTTCTAATAAGTGTCTTATCACTTTCGATAAGGGTCCCCTTTTCCTCACATCATTAAACTAACATCAATTTCCCCCGACAGTTTGCTCCCATTAATAGATTTTATAATTACGTTACTTATCAACGGTCTTTTCAGTCTTCCATTATGAGAATGTGCTTATAAACCCATCAGGAATATTTTTTGTCCTCTTTATAAGATGTATTTTTTCACACTAATACCTCACGAATCTGAATTGTATTGCTCGCTGGCTCGCAAATGAATATTCAGACCATCCAACCCAACTGCAAGTATGATGCTTATTAAAGCAAAATCTTGAATGATGCATAAAGATAAACAAATATATAAATCAATGTAGGGGTGTATACCAATGTCTAAACAAAATTGTATATTTTCGCTCTAAGATTTCTCTTTGTAGGTGCCCCTGTTGCCAGAAAAGACCCTTTTTTGTTGGTGCCCCCCCCCCCCCCCCCCCTCCACCCACCTTGGAAGTCGCTCGGCCGCCGGCTTGTGTCCGAAAAGAAGACGGTTCAGCAGTGCCCTGGCCTGTCATTTTGATCCTCAACTAAACAATGTTAAGCGTACGTAGCTAAACTACATGGCTACATGACTATTCAGCAAAATGTCAATTCCAAGCTATTGTGTATAATGTGACGAATGTATCAAGGTGATAACCCTATTAGAGCTTCAATATGCCAAAATATCAAATAAGACACCAACTACAATGATATTTATAGTTAACAACAAAATTATTCATACCCCTAGTAGATTTTATGTATTTTAAGTTATTCGTAACTCAAAAAAATAAAGGTGGACTTGCTGAATTAGGGCCTTTCTTGAATACTTTTAGATGGTAGCTTTAGTATGTCATTTTCTTAAGAACCATAAATGGGGACAAATCCATTTTTCACATACTTAAAAATTGCGAAACTTGGTAAGGGTATGAATAATTTAGTTGTTAACTGTACATAATAATTTGAATTCACTTTTCATAAATACAACGAAAACTTGGGGTTGTATTGGAAATACCTCGGAATAGCTTCCCCTCCAACCCACCCCCCCCCCCCCCCCCCCCCCGGAAAAAAAATCTACCTGTGCATGTTACTTCTCGCATGTCATTCCACAATCCGGTACGGAGGCAAGTCTTTTGGTAGACCCCATTTTGGAGGTAGCCATCATCGCATGAGAATGAGCAGAGGGTGTTGTACAGCACTCCACCCGGACCGGTACACACGTCTGGTGTCACAAACCCATTTTCAGGTTCAATCAGCGAAGGACATGTAACTTGAACTTATAAAAATACAAGGGATAGAGAGAAAACAGTCACATTTTGATGCACTTACACTCAGTTGTATTGTATATATTTCTGAATGCATTCTTTTTTTTTTGCAACTTAAACATCATACATAAGCATCATACACACATTTTTAACACTAAAAAAGCATTAAGGCTGCAGCCTTGGAAACTGCATATAAATAAAACAAAATAGAAAGACAAATTTAGTTATGTGCCATATATATATAGAGAGAATTGAAAATACAGTTCACGCATACCACCATTAAGGAAACATTCGTATTCGCTATGTATTGTATTTCTTTCCTTTTTAGGAGGTTATGTCAGATAGATAAAAGTTAAAATGTCTCTTTCTTAATTAGAATGGCAATACTAAAGATATCCATACTATTATGATGCTACAAGACAAAAATATCAACCATATAAATGTATTAAAAATTTACCATCACAATGGAGGTCTTGTCCATCAAATGTGCCATTATCCTGACAAACTTTGGTAATAGACTTCAATCCTTCACTGGTCTTGAATCCATCATTGCAACTGAAATAACATGAATCTCCATAGAGAGCGGATATCGGACAACCGGAAACAAAACCATTGGAAACGGATGGAATGGAACATTCAATCTCTGTGCAAAACATCAAAAGATTTATATGATTATATTATTAATAGGCCTATGATGCAGCTTGTAGTCATTGTTAAAATTGTGTACATAGCTTTTGCACATTTACACAACTTAGTACAAACCTATAGTACAAGTACAAAGACTAATATCTGGCTACAACTTAATGCATGTATCATCTATTCCTGCAGCAACCTGAACCCTTTGGCTACGGGAAGTGGTCCCTGCTTTAACCCTATATAGCCCTCTCCCCCCCCCCCCCCCCTCTTCATTTTTAGCAATAATTTGTTATTGCAAACAAATCTTGCCCTGAAATTGTATGACTTTTTTCTTTCGAGTCTTGCGCATCTATTGAAACAATTTTTTTTTCGAAAATCAGACCTACTTTTAAAAAAGTCCTGTGACCTTTTGTCTTTGCGTGTCAGCCCCCAAATTGCTCTTTTTCGTCATTTGTGTACAAAACATATGGGAATGAAAACTTTTATTATTTGGTCTCGTTGATAGTTTAAGTGTTTGTTTTGGGGTCAAAATAGTTGATTATAATTAGAAATGAAATAAAACAACAAAAACAATAATAGGCCTATATAGGTTTAAAAAAAATATAAATACATAAGAAATTATCAAAACAATAGATAACATAAGAAATAACGTGGCTCTTCCAAATTGTGTTATTTTTATTATTATTCCAAATGGCCTAAAGAAAATATATGGTGAAAATGAATGCTTAAATATGAAGAATATATGATGTATGAATAAAAACCGAAGTTTCATGACCTTAATTACAAAAATTACCATAAATATGGAAATAAGTGAATTTGTAGAGAAAATTGAAATTACCATAGTATTCTATACACCTCACTTGACAATACATGCATGCATGCAAATTTTCGTGGCCATCGGCCCTTTCACAACTGAGATCTCGGGGGGGGGGGGGGGGGTGGGCAAAATTACCCCCACCCGGCTATGCAGTTTTAAAATAGCCGGGCTATATAGGGTTAAAAAAATCGCATTTAGATATTTCATAATGTTTCATGCTGTAATATTTTTGTAAGATTACCTGTTTATAAATATTCCCTTCAACGTGTTGAAAGAATACGCGTTACTGTTCTAAGTATCATATATTAGGCCTACATTGATTTGCAGTAATTGGATATTTCTACACATTGCATTCAACGATCAGAATGTTTTTGGAATGATAACAAATGTTGTAATGATATCAGAATAGTCATAGACCTAGAAAGAATTTTGCAGAGGAATTTGGAAATACATAGTCTAGACTCTAGTTGACTTTTCAGAGATTTAGAGAATAATGATATTCAATGTGTAGAATCCAATTGTTTGCTTACTGTTGCACGATGGGATTGACCCACTCCAGCTTCCAACTGTAGAAGGTGAATTAGATCGGTTGCAAACGAGGGAGAAAAAGGAGTCATCCTCAGGGTCCTCGGAGAGTACATGGCCATCCAGGCAAGAAACCATGCACTCAGATCCGTAGATGGCCCCTCCCGTACAGCTTCCACTACCAGAACCCATCGTAAGTTCACCATTTCGTGGAATAAACAGCGGAGGACATCTGGTCACTGCAAATACAAAATACAACTAGACTTTAATTCGTCACTGTGAAGAATTAGGTGATACGTATGCTCATGTTTTACTTAATAACAAATAAGTTTTATGATTTCAAATTATCTTATAAAATGCTCCTCTCATTATGGTCTATCCATATGTCAATTTTTATCTGTGTAGCCTTGATCATCATTGATCTATCTAGTGCTTTATACCCCCTTCACATACACAGATTTTTCTTACGAGTACTTACGGATTGCACAAATTCACAGATCTTTCATGGATCATTGCGATTTGGCCACTTTTACGACAGGTTTAAGAGTTATTACGAGCTGTTTGCGGTTTATTACGGATTATTACGAGTTATTACGATGCATTTACAGCAACAGTCCACGATTTGTTTCGAGTTGTCACGAATAACTACGAGCAGCTAGCGAGTTAGTTACAACCTGTTTACATGTTGTTACAAAGAGTAACAAATATTTACGAGTCCTTACGATTTTTAGCAAAAATAATAACAACTGAAAATGAAGTGTTGGAATTTGCAGCTTTTATACCTTTCCCCAAATCGTAAACAGTTTGTAAGCATACGTAAAGTATACGTATCTATTCGTAGAGCTACTCGTAACTACACGTAAAATGCTCGTAATAACCAGTATCAATCCGTAAAGCCATTGTCAAATTACCAGAATGGAATCGTAAACAACACGTTAGCACACGTAACCATCCGTAAATTGCTCGCAATAATCCGTAAGCGAATCGTAAACTAACCGCAACGAATCGTTAACAAAATCTGTTACGAGTCATTTACGGATTCTTGCGAGGAGTTTACGGATGGTTACGTGTTGTTACGAGCGGTTTACGGATGGTTACGGATTGTTACGAGCTATTTACGAGCTATTTACGGACAAATCAATCCGTGGACAATCGTAAGAAGATTTTTGACATGTCAAAAAAATTGCCTCTCCTTTCATGGATCCTTAAGAGTGTATACGAGTTGTTTCGAAAAGTGACGAGTTATTTACGGGTAGCAGCTAGTTATTTACGGATGCTTGCGATTGACTACGAGTTGGCGATCCGTAAGGACTCGTGAGTGTATGTGAAGGGGGTATTAACCGATAAACCAAAATATTTCTCATAGACTTTACATGCAAAGCTGACAAAGGGCCTTGGCATATATTCGCAATTGCTAAAGCCCATAGTCTCAGTTATAACATACCAGAATTTGGAAGAAAATATAGCAAAAATAAGCGAGATAATGCTCAAAGAACAATGTCATGTAGATACATGATGTGAATGAAATTTACCTTCCATAGGCATAACACGCAAATTAAGAAAATTCTGACATGCTACCTTTAATCGGCATTTTCACTATGATGACATCATCAAAATGAAAAATGATGAATACTGTTCTTGTAGAAGATTGTCCTAGATGCAACAAATCAAAATTTAAAAGAAAATCTATCCTTTTCCTTAAACATGCTGACGTCATAATATGCAAATGCATATTTTGAGTTCCAAGGTCAATATGACGGTGTCACGATATACTTAATGACCAAATGAGACATGAAATCATATTTCCGACTCATACTCTATCCAAATATGAAAAAGGAGAGTCTCCAGGCATTCTTAAGAGCTATAATGGATTTTGTATAGGCATGTTTTTGCACATATATGCTGTGTATTACAAGAGCTCGCGCACACACATAATTTTATCTTGACTCGACGCTCATTCCGTCATTAATAGTCATAAAGAGATAAACATGGTATCAAATTGTTTGAAAAAGTATGGAAAATTTCATGAAAAAAAAATGGCGAATCTCTTTTGCGCACAGCCATGACGAACGAAAACGCGCGCGCGAATATGCTCAAAATGGCTTGAACATATGCAAAATAATTTTTTTTTCGATTTGGAGTAATTTAAAATGTTGCGCGCGAGATGACGTTTTTATAGCCCATAGTCTCAGCTATCACATACCAAAACATAGCCCGAATAAGCTAAATAGTGCTCAAAGATGAATGTCATGTAGATTCACGATGTGCAAGAAATTCACCTTCCATAGGCATTACACGCAATTTAAGAAAATTCTGACATGTCACCTTTCATTGCAATTTTTACTATATTGACGTCATCAAAATGATAAAAAGTGGATGTTGATCTGGTTACAGAATTTCTTAGCTGCAACATGTCAAAAATTGGGTAAATAACAATCAATATTAAGAGATATTTATTTCATTTCCCATAAATAGTCATAATATGCAAATTCGTATTTTGTTTTGGTTTGGAGTATTTTAAAATGTTGCACGCGCGTTTACGCGCGGACTTACTTGTACGCGCAAGCTTAATGATCTAAAAATGATCGGATGGATACTGACCTTAATAATCATAAATATGAATGAAAAAGATATGATCATGAGATAATTTTCACAAAATGGTGCCTAGATGACGTCACGATGACCTTGAGTCACTGAAAAGTCACGCAGCTCTAAGTTAGACTATTATCTATCATCATGGCACGTTTCATGATAATGGTTTAATTCATTCTTGAGCTCACGGGGGGCTCTTTTTGGGCGGCAAGAGCCCCCGTGGACACCAAATTAATTTGAGCCGTGTCACTATGTACTCAATACGCAAACTAGCGCACATGCCTGCATTGGTCGCTAGCTAGTTTTTAAATTTTCCAAACTATCGCAAGCAAACGCAAGGTCAAATTGCATACGAGCGAATATGTGGGGGCAACCAGTGGATACGATCGACATCGAGTGGCTTAGCGTAGGTATACGCAATCATACGCACCTTTTTTTCGGAGCATGTGTCACTGCCTGCACGATTTACCTCGCTTCAGATCGTTGTCGTGCGCATGATTGCGCATATTGTTGCGCTGGTGCTCGCACATCGCTCGCAGCAGCAAGAACTCTTGCGAATGCTGCTCGCTACGCTGCGAGTTTAGCTCGTTCACCGTTTGCTTCAGTCACACCTTTATGTTGCTGCGTATTGCTGCGCTCTGCGGGGTATATCAATACGCAGCCGTGCCCAGCAATACGCAGCAAATTTGAAGGCAGCAGTAAAACTATTGCGTATCTAGCTCGTAGGTAGCTCGTATGTCGCTCGTACAAAGACTGCCTATGGTTGCCTATGGCCATGCTATAGCTCGCTGTTGCTCACAGCAGTACAATTCAATACGCAGTTTGCTCGCCATGTTGCGTTTGTAGCTAGTTTGCTGATCGTTTGCTGCTCGTTAGCCGCTCGCACCAGTTGGTCTCGTTGCGTGTTCACTCGCTTTAGCTCGTCTGTTGTTCGTACTGATGCGTGTCGACTCGCGCTACATCGTACCAGCTCGTTCGGGCTGCGGCATATGTAAAAATACTAGTCATTTTGCGGGACTGGGCATAAACATCTTAGCTTCTGACGATTCTACATCTACAAGAAAAATGACAATGATGACAATAATGCCCCTGCAGCAGAGCTCTGCTTTGCAAAAGCTTAGGCTTTTGGTTCAGCTGGAAGAAGAGAGGCGAATGAAGATTATGAGCAAGGGAAGCTGCTGAATGAGCTGCTTCAACGAAGTATCACTCGGAGTTGTTGAGTGCGGTCCTGGATCTACCGGAGGAAGGACCAGGGACAATTCGACCAACTGATAAGGGAGCTGGAAGACGAGGACCAAGAGGCATTCACGAACGTTTTGAGGCTAACCCCTGAATTGTTTAAAGAGTTAGAGCAGAGACTACATGAAAGACTGGAGAAGTGGGACACCTTCTTCAGGAAAGCCCTCTCGATCGCCCGTGCTGAAGCTGGCCAGGGTGACAGCTACAAGACACTCATGAATAGTTTAAGATTAGCCCACAATACCATTTCACTCATAGTACGTGAGGTATGCACTGCCATCATTGAGGAATACAGTGATGAGCTGGTGAGGTGACCTAGCAGCCCACATGAATGAAAAGCACAGGGTTTCAGGGGCCGCTGGAATTCTCCCCAAAGCTTGGAGCTTTGGACGTTGGATGTTGGAATCAAGTGCCCTGAGGATAGTGGGTCAATATTTTACAACTACAAGGTTTTCTACTCTGTTGTACTCATGGCCCTGTTCGACGCCTAGTACATTGTTTTGTGGATAGATGTCTGATACGAAACCTATGATGCACAGCTCTTCAACTCGTGTGAACTAAAACAACGTCTTGAATCTGAAATCCTATGAGTGCCTCTGCCAGAGCCTATGTCCAACGATGATGAAGACTCCCTACTTCTTTGTGGCAGATGAGACCTTCGCCATGACGACATTGCTAATGAAGCCGTACGCAAGGAGGGCTATGGCTAGACAAGAGAGAATTTACAACTACCGGCTGTCCCGGGCAAGGAGATTGGTGGAGAATGCTTTCGGCATTCTTACCAACCGATTTCAGTGCCTGCTGACCACTCTCCGACAAACCCCTTCAACCATCAGGACCATGGTATAGACAAGCTCCTTCTCTTGGTCACTTGAGAAGTTGACTAGGTCTCTCCGCGGCTTCTTCGACACGTTCGTCTCCTCGTGTTCACCAGCGATGGGGACTCCGGGGCCGGCGGGGGCTATGGGACCTAGACGGCTCGACTGGCTTCGTCTTTGTCGTCACCCCCCCCCCCCCCTTTCGCTTTAGCTTTCGGCATCTTCTTGTTCAGTAGTTGTATATTCTTCAAATGTTGACTGCGGTATGATTCCAACCCGTGAGGCGCCCCGCCTTATATTGCCGATACGCAGCGCATAACAACTAATCGCAGTGATAGCGAGCTAAAGCTTGCTAAAGCGTGCGGCAACCAGCGACTGCGAGCTAAAGCGAATGGCGTACGAGCTAGACTCGCAGCCTAGCGAGCGGCTATCCCAAGGGTTTTTTGCTGCTGCGAGCGATGTGCTAGCAACAGCGCGACAATGTGCGCAATCATGCGTATGGACACGAGCTAAAGCGAGGTAAATCGTGCAGCTACACATGCTCCGAAAAAGAGGTGCGAATGATTGCGTTTACCTGCGCTAAGCCACTCGCTGTCGCTCGCATTCACTGGTTGCCACTCATATCCGCTCGTATGCAATTTGACCTTGCGTTTGCTTGTGATAGTTTTGATAATTTTAAAACTAGCAAACGACCAACGCAGGCATATGAGCTAGTCTGCGTATGGAGTACGTAGTGAGCACGTTTTATTGCGCGTCATTGGGTATGACTGCCTTTGTCTGTGTTTGGGTAATAGGCAGCAATACGCAAGCCAAATACGCAAAGGTGTGACTGAGGCATTAACTCGCTAGCTTTAGCTCGCTATCACTGCGATTAGTTGCCTATGCGCTGCATACCGGCAATAACAGGCGGAGCATCTCACGGGTAGGAATCATACCGCAGTCAACATTTGAAGAAGATACAGCTATTGAACAAGAAGATGCCGAAAGCCAAAGCAAAACGGGGAGTGACGACGAAGACGAAGCCAGTCGAGCCGCCTAGGTCCCCATCACCCCCGCCGGCCCGGAGTCAATGGCGCTGGGTGAACAAGAAGAGACGAACATGGCGAAGAAGCCACAGAAAGGCTAACTCAACTTCTCAGATGACCAAGATAACGTGCTTTGGGAGTGGCACTTGGGTAAACCCATGTTCTATGTCGGCCACACCCTCAGTGGTCATGGTGATAGTGGTAATGTTAGTGGTGCTTCCTGGGATTAGCTTCATTAGCCATGTCCTCAGGGCGAAGGCCTCGTTTGCCACAAAGAAGCAGGGGTGTCTTCAGCATCGTTAAGCATGGGCTCTGGTAGAGGCACTCCAAGGATGTTAGATGCAAGGCGTTGTTTTGTAGTTCACGAGTTGAAGAGCTGTGCATCAGAGGTAGAGCCTTCGTATCCGACATCTAACCACACAAATGTGTACTCGGCGTCGACCAGGGCCATGAGTACAACAGAATAGAAACCCTTGTAGTTGTAAAATATATTCCCACTATCCTCAGGGAACTTGATGCAACATGTTTGCCGTCTAATTAAGAACCAATGGTGTGGGGAGAATTCCAGCGGTCTTTGAAGCCCTGTGCTACTGCTTTCCATTCCTGTGGGCTGGTAGGACACCTCACCAAGTCACACTGGCATACAAGTGATTTATAAATGTTTGTGATATCACATGATGTTCAACAAAAGGCGCGTTTCTCCACTTCTGTTGCAAACTGACACATTCACAAATAGCCAGGAAGAGCATATGTTTTGTATAGTCACTAATGGGCTTATAGTGGCCACTAACAGTAATGCTAGCAGAAAATTCCTTTCAGGAAGCTACTGCGACAAGCATTGGCGGGAGATAACATGATACCCATCACTCGGGCTGTGCATGCACAAATTTGCTCACAAACGTTCCATACGTACGTCATGTAACACTGCACATGAATTCAGACAAGGATTACGGCTAGTAGAGAACGGTACAACGAATCGTCTTCTTTCTTTAATTTAATAAAACGGCAAAACCTCCGCGCTTCGCGCCGGAGGGGGACAAAAGAATTCAGACTAGGATTAAGAGTCGAGAACTGTACGGTACAACAAATCGTCGTTTCTCTAAAGATTTAATGAACGTGAAAGTTTCCGCGCTTCACGCGGGAAGGGGGAACTGAATTCAGATAAGGACACGAAACAACGAATCGTCTTCCTTCTCTCATAATTTAATAAAACGTGAAAGCTTCTGCGTTACGTGCGGGAGGGCGAAAATGATTTCAGACAAGGATTACGAGTAATAATTTAATGAAATGTCAAAGCTTCCGCACTTCACGCGGGAAGGGGAACTGAATTCAGACAAGGACACAAAACAACGAATCGTATTCTTTCTCTGATAATTTTATGAAGTGTCAAAGCTTGCGCTTCGCACGGGAGGGGCGAAACAAGAATTAGGAGTCAAGAACGGTACAATGGATCGTCTTCTTTCTCTAATAATTTAATAAAACGGCAACTGAATTTAAACTAGGATTAAGAGTCGAAAACGGTACAACGGATCGTCTTCTTTCTCTAATAATTTAATAAAACGGCAACTGAATTTAAACTAGGATTAAGAGTCGTAAACAGTACAGTGGATCGTCTTCTTTCTCTAATAATTTAATGAAGTGTCAAAGCGAGGGGGGTAACTGAATTTAGACAAGGATTAAGACTCGAGAACGGTACAACGGATCATCTTTGTTCTCTGATAAGTAATGAACTGTCAAAGAAGCGCGGGAGGGACGAAAAAAGAATTAAGAGTCGAGAAGGGTACAACGGATCGTCTTCTTTCTCTAATAATTTAATGAAACGGCAAAACTTCCGCGCTTCGCGCGGGAAGGAGGCAACTGAATTCAAACTAGGATTAACAGTCGAAAACGGTACAACAGATCGTCTTCTTTCTCTAATATTGTAAAGAAGTGTAAAAGGGGCAAAACAACGAGTAAGAGTCGAGAACGGTACAACGGATCGTCTTCTTTCTCTAATTAAAGAAGTGTCAAAGCTTCCGCGCGCGCGGGAGGGTGAAAACTAAAAAATTACTTAGTTCCTGGGCCTGGGTTTATAGGGTTAAATTTGTAGACATTGGGGCATTGGCATTAATATATTTGTCGGTAACTGGTGGCTAGTTTTGTCGTTAATCGGTGGCCTCTACACCCCACCCCTTCCCCTCCCCTCCCCCCCCCCCCCCCCCCGACTGAAAAAGGTCTAGCGATGCCCCTATAATTTTTTGCAAGTACTACTGGTGAAGTACCGGACCACCGTCTTTGTGCATTTGCAGTAACAAAGTATATACAACGTCTCACGACGTGACGGATCACTTTTCTCTCCAACTTCTATCCAATCAGAAGGCCTCGTTTTTCCAGGAAGTGCCGGTGGACATTAATGCGTCTAATGTGGTTCTAAAATTGCAAATGCTTCCTACTCTAGAAGGAATTCAAACCCCCCCCCCTCCCAAACCCACCCCCGCTCCCTCGCTGCTAAAGCCTCGCTCTGTCGCTTCATCGTTTTACATATTTTTCACCCCATGCCATTTTGTGCCCCCCCCCCCCCCCCGGTAAGAGAAATTCCTGTATCCGCCACCCATACCCCTTGAGCTTCAGGGACTCCGCCCCTTGACCCCCGCCGTGGCTTTGCCCCTAGACCCCACTTTGAAAACATTCAGCGGGCCTTCATTTAAGAGTGGGGGTGATGAGGATAGTTAGTTAGCCCCCCCCAAAAAAAAAAAAAAAAAAAAAAAAAAACGTTTTTGCTCATTACGCCACTGCCAGCTCGCGTCACCATATTCTTCAATGATGGCAGTGCATACCTCACGTACCATGAGTGAAATGGTATTGTGGGCTACCCTGCAGCTATACAGTGTGTCCCGAAAAAAACTATACACTTTTAAAATGGCTGCCGAATAACAAATATATGATTCTAGGGGGAAAAGTTATATATGTATGGAAAGCTCATATACTCAACTTTCATATGACACCAAAAAGTTTGAAAATAATTCATGCTTGGGTGAGCACTGCTCTCTTTTGTAAAGGGTATGGAAATAAGGTTGCGCAGGAATTAGCCTTCCAATTTGTGAGAGGTAAATCCTTTGGAGCTTACAACATTGAGGGTGATATGATACATTCATGATTTGCTGAGTGAATTTCATGGTTTATTAAACCAAACTTTTATGCACGGAACAGGAATTTAATTTTTTATTGTAGCATTGTAACTTTCCCTGGTAGACTCAGTGGTGTGTTCATGAGAGTCACGATGTGGTGATGGTACATGTTGTAATTTCCATGTTACAAATTGTTATTTTTTACATTTGTGACTTTGAATAAAAACCTTCACCCTACATTTCAGTTACCATTTACCTGAAGAATAAGTAGCCGACATCTTGGACATTCCTTTTGTCAAAAACCGTATTTGAATATTCAATTTACATTATCCCTACCTGGGTATTGAGTAAATCAATGAGATGTTCAACTAATCTTACAATAATCGAAATGTGGGGTGAAGGTTTTTATTCAAAGTCACAGATGTAAGAGAATAACAGTTTGTAACATGGAAATTACAACATGTACCATCACCCCATCCTGACTCCCATAAACACACCTGAGTCTACCAGGGAAGTTACAGTGCTACAATAAAAAGTGCAATTCCTGTTTAGTCATGCATAAAATGTTAATACCATAAACCAAACATTTCATTCAGCAAACCCAAACTTATCACAATTGATCATAAATTGGTCATATCATCCTCAATTCCGTAAGCTCCAAAGGATTTACCTCTCACAAATTGGAAGGCTAATTCCTGCGCAACCAAATTTTCATACCCTTTACAAAAGTGAGCAGTGCTCACCCGAGCATGAATTATTTTCGCAACTTTTGGTGTCATATGAAAGTTGAGTATATGAGCTTTCCATACATATATAACTGTTCCCCCTAGAATCATATATTTGTTATTCGGCAGCCATTTCAAAAGTGTATAGTTTTTTTCGGGACACACTGTACATGAGTGACTTGCAGCTGTCACCCGTGGCCCGGGCCCGTATTCCATAAACTTCTTAAGCATGAAATTTAAGTACTTTTTCTTAAATTTTGGCTGAGAAAAATATCTTAGCCAAAATTCGTATTCAAAACAAGATATTTGCCTAAGGGTATGTCTTATCCGATTTTCAGAGTTTAGGTATGAAATCTTAGATTTTGTCTAAGTATTTTTTTTAAATAGACAGCCGTCTTCTAATGCGCACAGAATTTAAGAATGTTACCCTAAGTTTAAGCATCCTACCCAGTATACTTAAACTTCACGCGAAAGGCACATAACTCATTTTCAAAGCTGTAGGAAACATGGCAGCATTAATTCATGGCATTCACAATAACCATCGAGATGTCCGACGTTATCTTGCTGCTAGGCGCGTGCACCCTCTCAACACTTATAACGATGTTGAACTTATAAAGAGGTACAGATTCGATAGAGAAGGAATAATAGAAATTACAGGAATGATCCATGATGACATCGCACCCAGGGCAAGTTTGTGCAGCTCTTCACTTTTATGCGACTGGTTGTTTTCAAATGACTGATGGGGATACCATGAAGAGATCCCAACCATCAGTTTCGAGAATAATCCATCAAGTTTCGCTCGCGCTTGTGAGGAAATTGGGGGAGCATGTCCGTCTCCCTAATGAGGAGGAAAGGAGGGTCAATGCTGACAGCTTCTACTGGATGGCAAACTTCCCTGATATCATTGGGATTATTAACGGTACTCATGTATGCATTCAAGCGCCCCCTGGAAAATGAGGAACAATTCGTCAAAAGAAAGAGATACCACAGTATCAATGGCCAGGAAGAGTCCACGATTTGTGCATTTCGAGAGAAAGTGGACTTTATGAGGTTCTTGAGAATACAGATGGGCATCTGCTGGGGGATAGTGGTTATCCTCTTGGACAATGGCTGATGACACCTTTTCTACGGCCACGAAACAATGCAGAGAACACTTCAACAGGTAATTGTCGTGTTTTGTTTTGTATATGTAATGGGGTCGGAGATAGCATGATGGTGCAATTCAACAAATATTATTAAAATAAGAAATTAACGGAATTGGGCACATTTTAGCACTTAAAAGAGAATATACGGCTTTGTATTTATATACCCCGCAGAGCGCAACGATACGCAGCAACATACGAAAAGGTGTGACTGAGGCATGAAGCGAACAGCGTACGCGAAAGACTACAGCGTATTTCGCAACTGTTCTTGCTGCTTCGAGCGGTAGGCGAGCAACATCACAACAATACGCGTAATCATGCGAACGACAACAAGCTAAAGCGAGCTTACGCGTACAGGGAACGCAGCTATATAGGCAGTGACACACACTTCACAAAAAAGAGGTGCGTTTGGTTGCGTATACCTGCGCTAAACCACTCGCTGTCGCGCTCACTGGTTGCCACTCGTATCCGCTCGTAGGTGATTTGACCTTGCATTTGCTTGCGATAAAACTAGCGCGCGACCAACGCAGGCCTATGTGCTAGTCAGCATATTAAGTACGTATTGAGCACGTTTTATTGCGCTTCATTGGGTTTGACTACCTATGTCTGCAATCGGGTTATACGCAGCAAAACGCAAGCCAAATAAGCAATGGTGTGGGTGAGGCATTATACGCTATACGTTATTTTAGCTCCTAATAGTTTTCTGGACATTGGCCAAAGTTCACTTAAATTAGACCTTTCTAATGGCAGCTGCTACAACTTGTGCACCTGTAAATCGGTTAGGTATTTAATAACCTACACATGTTATGTGAGTTTCATTAAATTCATAATGAAAATGGAAATTAGCTGCGAATTTATTAAAGCCCAATACCCCATATAGACTACGTAATGCACTATTTACGCTCAGGTTTTTTCTGTACGATGGCCCAAGTTTACGCGAATTAGACCTTTTTAATGGCGGCTGCAGTGGGAATGTGCACCCCGTATGTTTTATAATAACCATGGCATGCAACCGTGACTAAACTTCACAGGAAGTCTGGAACGCGGGAGGCTGGTGATCCAGGACTATGACTATGTGACTGGGGTTCAATCGCGACCCTGTACAGCGTGGGACCAAACTGTGGTAGCTCCTAACTAAAAAGTCATAAAACAAACCTTTGACATCTAGAGTGAATGAACATGAATCCCAATTTCCATTAGTATCAGTAGCCCGATAATTAATGGTATGTTCTCCCTCTGGAAGAGTTGTTGGTATGCTTCCATTCACATTGTGCGAATCCACGCTATGAAGATATGCTGTCAAAATATCTCCAGCATCTGTTGCCTAGAAGAACAAAATCACAAACAACGATTATCTTGGTAAAGTAAGCTAGCACCACTTCAAATTTAAAAAATATCATTCTTGTGCTATGTGTATGCAGAGAAATTCATGTGTCGTTTAAAGGGCTTCTCTAACCGAAACGGGCTATAAAAAAAATAAAAAAAGACATGTAGAACAATTTATGATGGAGATTCCGAACATGACAATGATTTTTCTTAGAAAAAAAATCAATATTTCTGGAATCTAGCTTTAAAAATGACGAATCAGAAAATTGACGTCACTGCAGGCGCCTCTCCAGTGAAAAGGAGGGTGATTTAGGTATTAAAAAGTCTTTTAAAAGGCAAACTATGGTATTAATTGAAGAAAAAAAACATTTATCCGAAAAATAATATGCACTTGATAATCCCAGTACGTTTCTGGTAATTTCGTCATTCCTAATTATGAAATTATCAAATTATCAAATCAGACATGCCCGCAATGACGTCAATTGCGTCATCAAGCCACGTGACCGTATTAGCTTTTTTTCGAGGGGCATAGCACAGCAAGCGTGATAACTGTGAAAAATGGATGGTTATTATCATTTATTGGTCAATTTAGAGATTTTCTGAAAAATCTGAGACTGGAATATTAAGTAGAGGTGTATTCATGTTTTAAAAGGCTATGATAGTTGGGTTAGAGTGGTCCTTTAACTCACGAATTTCATTACATAACAAACCTAATGCATGCAAATATTAAGGTCTTCAATGTGCTTTCTTACTATTCAAAGTATTATTATGATGATGATTATTATCTTTAATAGCAATTACTTTATTGTTATTGTTGATGTTGTTATTATTAGTAGCAGTATATAATAGTCTATCATCGTAATTATTGTACTACCTGTACAGGCTCCCATAGATCAGCTTGAAACGTTGCCTCCACTTGGTTGTAGTCAGCATACAAATTCCGATCTGATGGACAGGTAACCCTCGGATTAGTTTCGTCTAAAATTGAAATTAATAATGGAAAGGAAGACTTCATGATAAAACAGTGTATATCGTGAATCTAATAATTGTTCTGTGAAAAGTGCACTTTAATGGGCTGTCGGTTTACTCGACTGTTGATCTACTGGGCTGTCCATATTACGCGGCTGTTGGTCTACTTGGATATCGGTTTACTATGCTGTCTGTCTCCTGGGCTTTTGGGCAACTGAGTAGTCAGTCTACTTGGCTGTCATTTACCTGGCTGTTGGTCTACTAGGCTGTATGTATACTGAGCTGTCGGTCTATCGGACTGTAGGTCTACTGGACCATACTGAGATCTACTGGGCAATACGTCTCCTTGGCTGTCGGTCTAGCTGCGCTATGTTTCTGTTGGGTTGTCATTATACCAGAACGTCCTCAGTAATATCCATCCTAATAATTTACAAAGATTTGATCGAGCTCACAATCGTCAACAGCCAATGCAATGACGAGAGCCTTTCTATCAATGATTATGTTCATGTGTTTCATGGCATTGTTGTTTAATAATGATCTTTCTTCCTGGAAATTTGGAACATAGTATAGAACAAAATGTAGAGACAGGTGCAAATCCAAGATACTAATGCCTAGGTCAAATTTGCTCTACCGCTAGGATTCAGCGGCCGTAGGCCCCCAAAATCGAGAGATACCTGCGGCGGCCGCAGATAATTTCGCGGGGATCTTGAAGTGACCGTGGGAAGGGTACGGTAGCCCTATAACTGCTATTGGTCGTAGATATTTTAGACCCCACAGCCGCCGCGACAAAAGTGACCTAAGCATTAATCATTAGCTGTCCAATACGTAATCATGTATTGACGAATTGTAAACATACATCAACAATGATTGTGCGGTTACTTCATATTTAACTTTTGGTCTGATTCAAGCTCTTGTAAGAGCAATGAAGTAAAATACGATGATGAGATATCCCTAAATCTTAGCTGTGCTTTGTAACAAATTTTAAAACCGGACTTACCCTAGTTTGTAATATTTATGAATTTCATATCAAAACAAAATAATATGGAACCTTGACAGAGCTGATCAATGCCATCCCATGATCCATCTTCCATACATCTACGAGTGATGCTGTACTGTGGAGTGTAGCCAGGATTGCAGGATGATTTGCAGATTGTGTTATAATGTTGAATGTGACTGATGTTGGTGCTTGATCCATCCTTTGAACATGAAATGATTTCACCATTTACCGGTCCAGAGAGTGGGATGCAAGTCACAACTATTAAAACAAAACCAGAAGAGAGAGAGAAAAAGAGAAAAAATCTGCATAATGGTGGGTTCCCACTGCCGATCAAACCAACCCGACCAAGCCCAATCAAGCCAGATCACCCATTTTTCTCCGACCAATACCGACTACATGCCCAAACACAAGCTCTTCCCGACCACTATTAGACCATTGACGACCCACATTCGACCATTCACGAATCCTGCATGACGTATAGTCGACCACAACTTCGATCTCTTCTCGATCATTCCAATCTACATACAATTCCAACGCAATCCATACTAGACCAACTAGACGTACACACGATACGAGCCCTATGGCGGACAGCTAGATGCTAATCTGACGGTAATTTAATGCTTAAAACCCTGAGCTCCTGGGGGCTCTGCCCCCTGGCCTGGACCCCACACCAGTTAGTGACCTACCAGTATCACAAATAAGGTATCAAAATACGCTCATCTGACCATAATTTATTGCCCAAAACCCCTGAGCTTCCGGGGGCTCTGCCCCGTGGACCCCACGCCAATTCGTGACCTGCCAGTGTCACAAATAAGGTATCAAAATATGCTCATCTGACGGTAATTTAAAGATAAACTCCAGTACTGGTAAAAAAAAAAAAAAAATTCTCACAGAATCAAACAAAACTTACACTGAATGTTCAAGATTACAAATAAATGACATATATGCCAAACAATTTTGGAAGAAAATGTATACTGGCTGAGTAATGAGCATAGAAAGACAAGGAAATCAAGGTAGTACTAGCCCCGACACCATGTGTGTTGTCCCATATATAGCTTTCTATGTGAGTGCTTGTTACTTTACCAAGACTCGGTCAAATTTATTATGATTTTGATGACTCCAGAACCTTGCAGTGCACAGCAATACTTACATGCTACATGATCAACTGTTTCTGATCCTTTCCACACCTTTTCTTTCACAATGCAATCGCATTACCAGTACTAAAGTTTATCTTTAATGCCTATACCCCCTGAGTTTCTGGGGGCTCCACCCCTTGACCCCCGGCGACAAATGTTCAGCGGGGCCTGCATGTAAGAGTGGGATGATGGGGATTTTTTTTGCCAAGGCCGGTGCCACCATTATGTACCAATATTTGGCTCGCATAATTTCAAATTTGGCCCCCCCCCCCCCTAAGAAATCCTGGATCCGCGCCTGCGTGTCGCAGTTACATGTTTTTTGGTTTTTTTTTGTATCGATTGATTTTATTTCATTTGATATAACATTTATTTGCACAATAAAGAACATAGTTGACAAAGTAAGATCAAAATTATGAAATGAAACAGGAACCTACTGGAAAGCATAGCTTGTTTTTGTAGGTTCCCAAGAATAAATATAATACGAACATTATTTTCATAAAATCATTTTACTACCAATTATAGAAGCGATTAACATAATTAGTATTAATATACCAGGACGCCATCTTGGATTTGGGATTTTCTAGACCATCACAAACCATTCTTACTTATCTCAATGGATTCTCTGACCCCCGAAACCATGGGATAGACACCAAAATTATGTCTCTAGGATGGATAATAAGTGATTTATGGCCATTTTTAGGTATCGGCGGCCATCTTGGACGCCATCTTGAAAATAACAGCTTTCCGAACCTTCGATTTGGGTGTACTTTTAGTATGTTATTCCCGAGGTCAAATACTACTAGAAACCGTTGAAAAACCTTTTGTTGCGATTTTTGGGGGGTCAAACCATATCTTGACCTGACTAACTTCTAGTACCTGGAAAGGGTCATTTACCAGAGAAGGGGCACTTATGAGAAGGGAAAGGGGCTCTTTTTTAATGGGGCACTTATTATTAGGAAAAGAGGCACTTATTAGAAAGAAAATGGGTACCGATCAGATTTTAAAGGGGCATTTGTCATAGGTTAAGGGGGCACTTATCTTACATGAAAAAGGAGTAACTTCTCTTACCAGAAAAGGGTCATTTACCAGAGAAGGGGCACTTATGGGAAGGGGAAGGGGCTCTTTTTAATAAGGCACTTATCATTAGGAAAAAGTGCACTTATTAAAAAGGTAAAGGGGCACATGTGAAAAAAAGGTGCACTTATCCAAGTTAAAATGGGGGTAGTTATTAAAAGGGAAAGGGGCACTTATCAAAGTAAAGAGGCAGCTCTCAGATTTGAATAGGGAAATTATCAAAGGTGAAAAGATGCACTTCTTTTCGTATCTGAAAAGGGGCACTTACTAGAGATTAAAAAGGGCACTTATGAGAATGGAAAATGGACACTTATTGCAAAGGAAAAGGGGAACTTGTCGAAGAAAAAGAGGCACGTGTCCAATTAAAAGGGGCACTTATCAGAGTTGAAAAGGGGAAGAGGCACTTTTTCAAATTAATAGGGGCACTTGTCAAAGTAAAACGGGCACTATTCCTATGTAAAAAGGGGCGCTTTTTACAAAGTTAAAGGGGCACTTATCCTATGTAAAAAAAGGCACTTTTCAGGTGCTTGAAAAAGTGGGGCACTGTGCCTCCCCCCCCCCCCCCTGCCACCCCCAGGAGGGCCGCCTCTGGAAGCAAGGATTTCAGTAGCTTATAACAAAAACTGTCGTATGTCGCTGATGACAAGTTTTGTAAACCCCCCCCCCCCCCCCAGGCTGACGAATCCCGTGTGATTTGTAAATCTTACCAGCACATGTGATTGTTCCACCTCCTTCCCAGTAGCCTCTGTCATGTTCATCTTTACCACACGCACGTTGAACAGGATCGCTCTCATTGATTGGCTTAAAACCAACGTTACAGAAGAGAGTGCAGATAGATCCATACCTAACCTTACTCTGAAAGGGGCATCCATTTATTCCTCCATTCCTAGGTTTCGGAATCAAAGAGCAAGCGATAGCTATCAAAATAGAAATGGAAAAAGGAAATAGATATCAAATACATGTATTCAATTTTCCTCTAAAATAGTAAGCAAATAATTACCGTTGGTGAAGGTGATGGGACAAACTATCACTTCCGAGGCGATCTGGATGTAGCTATCTATCCGAAGCGAAGCTGAGGAAAGATAGCGTATACATTCAGATTGCCGAAGAAGTGATAGTTTGCCATCGCCTGAAACCAAAAGGTGATTATGTGCTTTATATTCCACATCGGCAACATTTCACTTCTTCCGTCATTTTAGAGCAACAAGTCATCAATTAACAGCTAGCAAACAGTGTACGATACGTTTAGTGCATGCAGTATGGTGGTGTGACCATATAGTTCGTTCGTGACCAAAGTTCTCATACTATACAGTAAAAGCACTTAAAGAGGAGAGCAATACGCAGCGTTTACAATTAAAGTGCGTTGCATTGTGTAGATAGTACTTCTATCTTCAGTGAAAGTGCGTTGCACTGTGTAGATAGTACTACTTTCTACACAGTGCAACAAACTTTTCTTCTCCCATCAATGATGGGCTAACTATCTTTCATCAAGTGATTTACTTATGACCAATGGTAGAGCAAGATTCTTTGTATGTGGAATATAATACAATATACAGGTAAATAGTCTTTAGATTTGATTTAACAAATTTGTTTTGATTAATGATTAATGATAGTAACAACAACAACAATAATAAGATTGATAGCAGTGTTAAACTTTTAATTTTGAGGGGGGGGGTCAGTTTTGTAGACTGCAAAATACATTGAAACGTCATATTCAATTCAAGGTTTTTATTTGTCAAATGTAGGTTCAATATGTATATTTGTTTTGCCCACATGTAAAATAAACGAACGAAAACAAACGATGGATCCATTTTGCAAATGACAAAACAATAGTCATACACATTATTGATTTTAGTTAAGTTATGAATTTTTTTCTAGATAACGTCATTGAATTGTCTGTATGCATATTTATATGCTCATATACATATGATAAATTAAGCTTGTAAACTGAATTTAAGTATACCGAAATAAATATGATAAACTAGAAAATAATTTCAAAACAAACTGAATTATATTGGCAAATGATTACAGTGTTAACGATTATGAATGACTCTCATATCATTTTCTAAGTACATAACCTTTCTAATTGTCGATGTCACATATTTTCATAATATTAAGAACAGACAAGCAATCGCGGTAGGTACTAATTCAAATACAGTACACATATTGATTTACATCAGATACATTACCATGAACAAAATAGACTATCCTATAAGGTCGTTTCAATCACTTAACATCATGGTGTAGTTTACATTTACTTCCACACTGTAATAATTACTTCCATTAAATATTCGTTTTACTAATTTTCTAACGAAACTTAATAGTAAAAAAAAAAAAAGCAGGAACACTGGATAACAAATCGCGCGACATTTGGTTTTATGCCCTGATTGAATACAGAAGGAATGTGTTTGTAAACCATTGTGTCCTACCTCTCAGTGACCTCAATATGTAACAGAGTAATATACTACGTTCTCAGGTAGCTAAATGATTATATGGAGAATGTGGGGGAAGGTATACCTTCACATTCTGGAATGGGTTGGAGCCATGATCCATCGCGGCCACACTGAGTGACCTCAGCACCCTTAAGTACGTATCCTTCAGCGCAGCCAAAGGAACACGTTTCACTGGCAGGCACATAAGGAGTTGATGCACATAGTGTCCCATTGCTCACCCCCAAGATCCCATACAGCGGTGGCCTGTAACAAGTTTGTGCTAGAAGGAGAAAGATCAGATACATGAATTTAGTGAGGCTTTACTTTTTCGATGTGCGATATCGCCACATCTATTGGATAGTCAACATGGTCTAGGATCCATATCTAATTGATTGATTACCTGAGAAATTGAAGAAAAAAAATTATTGCATTATTTTTTTTCTTCATACTTTTTCCCTCCACAGGGATTAAATTGATTTTCATTTGCAACAAATAAACAAAAATATATTCAAGTTGATTCATATTTATAACATGAATAAAATTGACTATTCAAAACACAAATATTTGTTAAACTGTCGAGTTAACAGAAGACATACATATTTTTCAATAATGGATTTCTGATATTCATGAATAACAAAAATGGAAGAAACAATATAAAAGAGACATATCATTTAATTATTGGGCTATATAAAACTACTTTGTTGTGACCACTGGTAATGATTTTTTTTATTTTTATAGAAATACAAAATTCATAAGAACAAAAAAATCAGAAAATTGGCCCCGTATTATAAAGATTTATAATCAAGCGGAAGTTGGATAAATCCAGCGGAAGTTGGATTAATCCAGCGGATCTCTTTACATCAAGTGGAAGTTTGATAACCCGTATTATAAAGATTCATGATCAAGCGGAAGTTTAATAAATCAAGCGAAACTTTAACAAATCCAGCGGATCTCTGACAAATCAAGCGGAAGTTTGATAACGCGTATTATAAAGCAAGTTCCGCTTGATATCAAGCGGAAAATCCGGCGGATCTTTAATAATTCATTGTAACTTTCCGCTGGATTTTTATCAAGTGGTAAGTCAGACGATCAAAGATGGCAGCCATACTGTTAGTCATGCAGGACAATCAGCCGTAGACGAGAGTCTTCATGCATAGCTGATTGTCAACGAAACGGAGTTACAGTAAGTCTGCTTTTTGCTACGGCAGGCACCCAGTGAAAACAAATTTGTTTGTTAAAATTATGAAAATGTAAGGGCTACTTTAAACAAACAGAACTTTGTTATTCCTCGCTCATTTTTCCTGATTGAGGTGTCATATGAAAGGGTAGAAACTCAACTTTCTAGAAATGTGAATTTTTCTTCGAAATTCAGATACTGCCCGCCAAATGTCTTTTTGGTTTCCTTCCTTCAAATTGCTTTTAATCACTCATGCGTGAAATATGCATCATCTGAGTAGCATCAACTGAAAGACGAGACTCTAAGCTTTCCAAATATGTATCATTCATTAATTATGGTACGCACTGTATAATTAAATAATAACAAATATTCTTTATATTTTTTATTTTCTTATTTATATAAGTGCCCTTTTATTTTTATGACATGAAAAATAATAGAAGCAAATTTGATGACCAATAAACACATAGGTAAATTCATGAATATAATTTATTAATAAACTTTCATGAAATAAAATCTTCCACATTCCAATACATGTACAATACATTAATGGAACTATATATTAAATATATTAATCTAATGTGAAACAAATAAATACTTACATGTATGTACAACTTTATATATTAAATATTTATATCGTCAATTTTCTATTTTTCTACCCATGTAATATTCCATCCAGATGGTGAGCTGTACAAGTGGTGATTTCTGAAATAAGGGATGATGATCAAGGACTCTGTCATTACCACTACCACCCCCCTCAACCCAATCTCATCAGTCAAGAATTATTTGGATGGACAGTACATTGGTTTCCAAAGATTATTTCTAGCAGCTAGCAGTATACTTCAATATCTCATTTAAACAAGTTTGAATTCTATGAATAAAGGACAAGGACGTAATTATGTTTAGTATGCACAGCAAGTATGTTCATGCAATACTGATTTGACCACGTGCACGCACTGTTTAAAAAGTGCATGATGAGAACGTATCTCCGGAGTAAAGACTGAATCAGTTTAATTTTAGTCATGACAAGAAGAAGGTAACTGTTGTGTACAAATTGAATTGCATAGCAATTCACAATAAAACAGCAGTAAAAGCACAATTGTGTTTGCAAAAATATGCGTTATTCTTAACAAGAAAGTTGTGTATGAATACTACTGTACCTTCAAAGCACTTTTCCCACATCTGAACAATGTTCCCAAATCCCTTCAAAGCCCCTCTAAAGTTTTGGGAGTAAAAAAAAATGATTGAAAAAGTCACTAAAATGATGTTCAAGGGAATAATACTAATTTAGAAAAAAAATGGGGCTTGAAATTGTCTGTAAGTTGGAAAATAATGACTTTTAGTTGTCAAATCGAATAAGTAATAGTCTTGATTTTCAGACCATTGTACCGCATGGTCGTACGTTTTATACCCCGCAAACATTCAATCAGTTTAACTTTGACTATTACAAGAAGTGGGTTATTGATGTAGACAAATCATTTGCGGCTGATTTTATGTATTTTATTACTAATGAAAAAGAAAAAGCCAGTCAGTCACTCAATACTGACAATAGTGTCTGACAGTGAAGTCTAGCAAGTAAACGGGTTTCCTTGCATAATTTGAATATTAGGACACTGCTAACGTTTAAATTTCATAGATAGGACATACATGACAATTTCGTAATTCCTGCAAAGTTTTACAGAATTTGAGGTTGGCTGCAAAAGGGACATAGTATCTTTAAATGAAACTGGAGATAAAAAATTACTTTGAAGATATTGATGAAGATTAAAAAATGTGAATAATCTGCATAATAGATATAATATCAGATTGAAAAAAGCATCACATAGGACACAGCAAGATCTTCAATAACACCAGCATTGGAGACTGCAAGTCTTCTGGCTACACAGCTTGAAATGGAACGTGAGCGACTACTTGTTGAGAGGATACCATTTATCATTTAACATTAAAGCCTTAAAGGAATCTGGAGAAAAAAATTACTTCGAAGATATTGATGAAGATTTAAAAATGTGAATTAACTGCGTATATCGTTATTCCAAAACAAATTTGAGGGTCTATTAACAACATAAAATTATGCCTCATTTTTTGACAATTGACGAAGGATAATTAGCATCTCCTTCATCATTTCCATTTTTTCTTTTTTCATTAACATATGCTCTTTTTGCAAGGAGAATTCCTTCATTCTGAGCGACAGGTTCTCCTTCTCAACATGTAGTCGCTCACGGCCATTTTCCAGCTGTGTAGCCAGAAGACTTGCAGTCTGCAACACCGGTATTACCGAAGATCTAGCTGACTGCACCCTACGTGCTGTTTTCTTAGCCTGTGCTGTTGTGGATATTGCTGCTGGAGTTGTTGATGTAGATGCTGGTGTTGTAGCTGTCGTTGGTGCTGGTTTTGTAGCTGTCGTTGGTGCTGGTTTGGTAGCTGTCGATGTCGCTGGTGTTGTAGCTGTCATTGGTGCTGGTGTTGTAGCTGTCGTTGGTGCTGGTGTTGTAGCTGTCATTGGTGCTGGTGTTGTAGATGTCTTTGGTGCTAGTGTTGTAACTGTCGATGGTGCTGGTGTTGTAGCTGTCGTTGGTGAAGATGAACCGATCTCAGCTGCAGGCTCCATCATCCCTTTAAGCAAAGACACAGCTACTTCACTTTCACTGCACTGTGATATGAAAAATAGGAAAGAATGAAATCAACTATTAAACTAGATGGATCTTTGACTGCGTGCAATCGGAAATGATGCCTCCACCATAGAGCAATTATACAAACCAAAACAGAAGCATAACGAGCCCTGTGACCTTTGACCCCAAAATCTACTTGGTTCATTGACTCTGCAAGATACATACATGACTTAAGTTTGGCTGAAATCCATCAATTGGTTCTTGAGATAACGCGATCAGAGAACGGGATGTACAGACAGACAGACGAACAACCCTAAAACATAGTAGCAGAGGCATAAAATTGAAAGTTACATTTCCTCTAGGAATTATTTTGACACCAATAATAATAATAATCTTTTAAAGTCCACTCCAAATTTTATTAAGTTAAACCGAAAATGGAAATTCTTTTTGCAAAATTGATCGTGAGCCTGGCAGCCACTGAGCAGCGCCAGATCGACGTTGCTCTATCTCCTTATTGTTGAACGCCAAACAAGGCAGCAGCAACTCCCATCTTTTAACGTCTTTTGGTATGACGCGGCCGGGGTTTGAACCCAAACCTCCCGAGGTGAGCCGAACGCTCTACTGACTGAGCAAACATACCGGTAGATCATTTAAAAGAGACAAGTTTCATTTTCTTATTTCATGTACTTAGAATAATATAACGAAATTCAACACAAGTCAGTTGAGGAAACTAATTATCCATAATGCCCATCGGCCAATTGTGCTCAAAATGCTTTTCATCATCAAAATCCTCAATTTTTAGTCCTCAAGCGAACGTTTGATCATTTTCTGATACAAATTAAATAAACATTTAAAAAAATAATTACAATAGAAATATCCTTGCAGTAACGCTTTTTGAATATGCAAAATCGTGGTTACCGTGGCAACAAATAACATGTATTGCACATTTGCACCTCAAAGTTATTCTGTATAGAAATTTGAATTGTCCCAAAACTGTGGAAGTAGTTCTCTCTACAAGATTTTTGACTAACTGACTGCCAGACCATTCACCGACTCAGAACCCCCTTCAAACTTCTATGGTGGAAGTACAGTAAATAAATGAAGGTAATCGTGACCAATTTCAAAAATTGCCCTAATTAAGTTATCCACAAGATCGACCCAAAACAAATTTACTTTATAGTTCATGATTACCTCCGACTCATCACTGCTTCCGAAGCCAGCTTCGTCCCCGCTGGAGATGCCCTCCCTGGATTGCGGCGCTATGGCCGACAGCACCGCCTCGTATACTGGATTTATTTTGATGCTTGGCCCTCCTCCTATGGAAGTATACAGCAGATGAAGAAGTATAATTGAAATTTA